>JACXGI010010190.1:0-28280 GCA_016801175.1 Esox masquinongy
TGCCCTCCTTGTGCAAGGTGTCAATGGTCGTCTTTTGGACAGCTGTCAAGTCAGCAGTCTTCCCCATGATTGTGTAGCCTACAGAACTAGACTGAGAGACCATTTAAAGGCCTTTGCAGGTGTTTTGAGTTAATTAGCTGATTAGAGTGTGGCACCAGGTGTCTTCAAAATTGAACCTTTTCACAATATTCTAATTTTCAGAGATACTGAATTTGGGATTTTCATTAGTTGTCAGTTATAATCATCACACTTAAAAGAAATAAACATTTGAAATATATCAGTTTGTGTGTAATGAATGAATATAATATACAAGTTTCACTTTTTGAATGGAATTACTGAAATAAATCAACTTTTTGATGATATTCTAATTTTATGACCAGCACCTGTATAGCTGCCTGCTGCTCCAGATAACGTTGTATAGAGCACCTGTATTTCTTGGTCAACCACTATTTACTCTTTTGCTCAGTTTGTTAGGTGGTGGGCTTCTAATGCCAATGGTTTTGTTCAAATCTTTGCTGTTCAATGTGTTTAGTTATTTTTGGAAAAATCCCTTTCGATTAATAGGAGGGCAAAGTAATTGCCAGTGGCTGACAGAAAAAAAAGTGGTTCGTTTGAATCCCGCAGGGATCGATTTTTTCTTTTTTTTTACAGTATTTCTCAATAATTTTGGCTCCTTTCTCAAATTTTTGGCATGTGTGCAAAACAATAAATACAGTTGTCTACAGTAGGCACAATGCCAACATGCACATGGCGTGCTGATCAAAACTGATGAGTTAATTCTCAGTGAAATTGCCATACACTTCACAACTTATAAACCTTCTTTCATGGTTTGAGCCATCACGTGCAAAATGATCCATTCAGTTATCAAAATCTGTATATTCCATAAATATTTACAACATGAAATGTTTGTGATGTCGACTAAATTGGCAAATGACCTGCCAGTTGACATAGTAATGAAATGGGAATCACAAGGAGATTTTTCCCCCGGTGCATCACAAGGGAAAACATTAGATGCGATGTTGATGAAAATCTCTGGTGAGACCAACCAGAGTGACAGGATGTTCAACAAGATGGGAACTTGTAGTGTTACATACTGTAAGGAGGTGCAATTCATTGTTTTTTCAGAACTACCACAGAACTATAGCATAAATACGGATAACATGGTAACAGACACTGTTTTAAAAACAGTGAAAAAGTAGAATAGAATTATCGCCCTGCAGTATAAAAGACGACATAACTGAAATGCTCTGTTAGATTTAAGTGTATACATCTTACAACCCAACACCAACACATTTAAAACAACCTACATAACCTCTCCATCTCGATTAAAAGGTATAAATAATAGCCTTATTAATTGCCGGCTATAATACCACGCCGACTGACTCAAGAGTAGCCTACTGTACACAAGGCAGCGTTTATACCGGTAGTAGCGAGGAATCACGCGTGAGCAGTAACTTGACTGGGTCTTGACTGCAAAACTAGTTAGAAAGCTTGGTAGGCTGCTTCTGTTTGGCTTGACATTACTATTTTGACCAATGCAATGTAACGCAGATAGCCTATAAAAAAACCCAGGAGGAAAAAGACCAGGTCCTTTCGTAGGCTACAAAATCACAGTATCTTTTGTGGGTCTCTCACGGGGATAACAAGTTGATTTTAATGCCAGTACATATGTCCAAACCGAGAGGAGTTTTGGGAAAATACGATGGCTTAAATTACGAGTCTGGTCCTATGCACTGGCACTGAAATTAACCCATTTCAAAGCAAGGACTCCTGGGACAGACCCGCAAAAACGCGCCGTTCTCGTCTCATAAAACCATTTTCTACTAGACGGCTAACAGCAGAACAGCTTGTTTTGCTTTGCTGCACGCTTTTAGTCACTCGTCCAATCAAAAGTCTTCCGTGTTTTCACGTCACCTTTTGGTATCGCCTCAGATCGCTTGGAGCCTCGACAAAGCAGGCACTAAAAAAAGTATCTGGTACCAGGTACTTTCCCAACTTTTGGCCAGTGGAAAAGCAAAAAAGTCGAGCTGAGTCAAGCTGGTACCATGCAGTGGAAACTCTCCCAAAGTCTTTAAATGCAAAACGGTTGAACTCAATGTCATAACCTGTCAAGCAGGTTTTCCATACAGTACATTATTACTTTGTGGTAATGTGAGTTTCCATCGCTCAGACACCATCAGGCAATGGTTTGTGACCCACCACAGGATGTTTATGGAACTCCTCCCACCCTATTCCCCATTCCTTAACCCAGTTGAGGAGTTATTTTCAGCATGGAGGTGGAAGGTCTACGATTGCCAGCCACATACTCAAATGACCCTGCTGGCTGCCATGGATGCAGCATGTGAGGACATCACAGCCGACGCTTGCAGAGGCTGGATAAGACACGCAAAAAGATTATTTCCTCGCTGCATCGCAAGAGACGATATCCGCTGTGATGTAGATGAGAACCTTTGGCCTGACAAACTGGAATGTGAGGACCCTCTACCATTCTGGTTGTACAGAACTCTCTAAGGAGTGTTTCCTATGGTAACCTTTTTTATGTTTACATAGTATTTTTTTTTCCTTTGTGCTATAAAATAGTTTTGTGTTTTTTTCTTTCTGAATCGCAATGACACTGTAATTTGTTGACAGACCAAATGTAAAAGCATAAATATTAATCCTGTCCAATCTCTTGCAATCCTAATCTCACATGAAGGAATGTGTGACTTTGTACTGTTGAAATAAATTCCAGCCTTGTGCATTTTCAATCATTGTCATCAAAAATGTAGCCATAGTGTACATCAGAAAATACAGACAGAGTACGTTTTTATATTGTCTGTACGAACAAGAAGTTGTTAAACACCTCCGAAGAAGAGATGAGACATAGGTTTTCTACAGGTGATCGAAAACCTATGTCTCATCTCTTCTTCGGAGGTGTTTAACAACTTCCTGTTCGTACAGACTACAGATCCCCGGGTTTCTGCGCCCTCTGCTGTATAGAATAATATCTACACGCGTATACACGTGCGTTCAGTCGTCTGGGTAGGTCGTCTACGACAGTCGATTGAACGTGTAAACTGACACGTCGTGAATACGGGTATAGGAACGCGTATACATGGGTGCATACATGTATAGACGTATACACGGTCGCATACGCGGTGGTATGCACATTAGGTCGTTTCAATAGCTTATTAAAGTCCCTTTTCTCCTGCCATAGTATGTGTGTGTTCATGTGGGTGTGTGCGTGTGTGTGTGTGTGTGTGTGTATGTGTGTGTGTTTGAGTGTGTGTTTGAGTGTGTGTTTGTATTTGCACATGTGTTTTTGTGTGTGTTGTGTTAAATGTTTGTTCTGTGTTTATTTATTCACAGGGGGGTCTGTGAATAACTGTTTATTCACAGACCCCCCTGTGACACAGACACCCAGAAATACACTATACCTTTCTGATTTAGAGAACTTTATCTATTCTATTACAATAATAAACTTAATATCAGTAAATGAAGAGGTGAAGTATGTTTCATGATATTGAGGAAGTACATGGATGATTAACGTTACAGATTACGCCTCAAATATATTTCTAGGAGATTTAACAATGTCAAGATTTTTTTTAAATTACATGACTACTATGGATAACATTGACAATACCTTGTTAGTTGTCTATTTTGTTGTTGTTGTAGAATTTAGATGAAGTTGTAAAATTGACTATTTAATATTCTTTATAGATAAATTAATCCATCAGTCACTTACCCATGATAAATCATAATTTTTATGCTTTCAAACACGAATGGTGTGAGCAAGGAAGACATCCCTGTAGAGTCTGTTCCTGACATAGAGTTGAATAGAAGGACCCTCCTTTGTAACTGTATAAAAATGGCTTTGAGGATACAGCAAAAGCAAATGGCTCCATTTCAAAGCGGTGGTCAGATTGATGGAGTATGTTGGGGTAATCAGTTTCTTGAACTATCTACAGTAGACCTCCAGGGAAAAGGTTGGGCAGCCCTGTTATACAATGATCACCTTTCATGATAAATACCTTCTCAACATGGTTTGTAGATTAGTCAGGGTGCCATTTATCCATCACAGCATCACAGCGTTTATTTTGTAAATGGCAACTTGTGTAATTTAGGAAGGAATCCATCACTGTGTCTTGGTCCCTAACATAGAGTTGTGTAGAGGAACCACCTTTGATTCTTTGAAATTATAGATTGTGTGACACCATGGGAAGTGCCATGTAATCAGACTCTCTTTAAAATAAGTACATTAATTTTACTTCTACAACTTCTTTCTTTATGGTCTAAGAGAAAACTCCCTTACCATTTCTAATGGAGGCTTTATTACTTTAGGTGTGGCTTTAAGTGTGTCCTCTATGCAAGTCTATGGTCACTGACTACATAGTTTTATCAGTCACAGACCAAAAACCTCAAACTGTTTCTCTGTACTTAACATACTATACCACTCTTCTTTCTCCTCTGTAAGTAAGTCATCTTTAATGCATATTTTATTTGATTGTAGACAAGAATCCCTGTCCCGTGTTGTGAACAATTTTGCCCAATATACTTGCCAAATGAACAGATGTATAGATATGTTAATGCATCTATTTGTGTGATATGCTGTCTCTGGTACATAAAGTTCAAGATGTCAGATGTTTACATGATATTTCTTGGGATCAAGGGAACATTATATTACAGTGACATTAAATGGTCCATGTGTGAAATGGTGTAGTTAGATGTGTATTCTTGTGACAGGAGATAGAGGATAAAACACCAACACATTTCATATTGGTGTTAAAAAATAACCGGCCCTCCAGATCATCACATTAACCAGTAGATGGAGTCATTTGAGACACAACCAGTATAACAGAATATTGTAGTGGTTTTATATTACTGACCAATTGATTGAGGACATCATATGAATTTCAAGGTTCAAGTTCAAAAAGTGTATTTGTCATTTGCAATAAAAAGTTATGGCAATGAAATGCTTGGTTTTCCTACTCCCGACAGTGCAGTTAAAAGTTAAAAAAGTAACAGTAATTATAATATAAAAATAAGAAGATAACAGAAACTATCAATAATAAAACTATACAAAAAACAACCATCAATAATAATAACTATACAAATGTACAACCATAGTGCAATGTAAAAGTGACAGGTGTGCATGATATGATTGGCAGATGAGCATGATATAAAGTGACAGGTGTGTATGGGACTATGGATGGAAGGGAAGAGGGGTTCCTGAATTGAGCAGCCTTACGGCCTGAGGAAAGAAACTGTCCCGTAGCCTGTTAATTTTGGACGGAATACTCCTGTACCTTCTGCCTGACGGCAGCTTGGTAAACAGCCTGTGGCATGGGTGGCTGGGATCTGTAATGATCCGTTTGCTCCTCCTCCTACACCTCTCTGTGTAGAGATCTTGCAGGGATGGCAGGTCAGACCTTGTGATGTGCTCTGCTGTTTTAATCACCCTCTGAAGTGCTTTGCGGTCGAGGGCGGTGCAGCTGCCATACCAGGCGGTGACACAGCCGGTCAGGATACTCTCGATAGTGCATCTGTAGAAGTTGGTGAGTATCCTGGAATCCATGCCAAATCTCCTTAATCGGCGTAGAAGAAGAAGAGCCGTTTCCTGGCCTCCTTCACCAAGATGTTAGAGTGATGAGACCAGGTCAAGTCATCGCTGATGTTGACAACAAGGAACCGGATGTTGTGAACTCTCTCTACTGCAGACCCATTGATGTGTATGGGGGTGTGATCTCCCCGTCGCTGTTTCCTGTGATCAACAATCATCTCCTTTGTTTTGCTAATATTGAGCTGGAGGTTGTTTTCCTGACACCACGAAGTCAGTGACCTTACCTCGTCTCTATAGGCTGACTCGTCGTTGTCAGAGATCAGGCCTATGATGGTGGTGTTGTCAGTAAACTTAATGATGGTGTTGGAGACGTGGGCTTCCAGGCAGTCGTGGGTGAACAGAGAGTACAGGAGCAGGCTCAGCACACAGCCCTGGGGGGAGCCGGTACTGAGAGTCAGTATGGAGGAGGTGGTTTTGCCCATCCGCACCACCTGGGGTCTGCCCGTCAGGAAGTTCAGGATCCATCTGCACATAGTGGGGGCGAGACCCAGATCCCTGAGCTTCATCGCTAGCTTGTGGGGCCCAATGGTGTTGAAGGATGAGCTGTAGTCAATGAACAGCATTCTTACATGTGTTCCTTTTGTCCAGATGAGAGTGCAGAGTGGAGGGTCAGAGCAATGGCGTCCTCTGTGGATCTGTTATGTCTATAGGCAAACTGAAGCGGGTCAAGTGTTACAGGCATGGAGTCTGTGATGTGATTTTAACTAGCCACTCAAAGCACTTCATGATGATTGGTGTGAGTGCTAGAGGGCGGCAGTCATTCATGCAGAGGACTTTTTGCTTTTTTGGCACAGGAACAATGATGGACTTTTTGAAGCAGGTGGGGACAACTGACTGACGTAGCGATAGGTTGAAGATCGCTACGTCAGTCAGTGGCGATAGACTGTAGTCTAATAATTGACCAGCTGAATGAGGACATCATAAGAAGAAAGACTGTAGGTTAGTAATTGACCAGCTGAATGAGGACATCATATGAAGATAGACTGTAGGTTAGTAATTGACCAGCTGAATGAGGACATCATATGAAGATAGACTGTAGGTTAGTAATTGACCAGCTGAATGAGGACATCATACAACACTAGAACATTCAGTATGACCTTCATGTAGATGATGATGAGTGATCAGTGGGAGTCATATTTTGGTAGACGACTCTAACAACATGGCAGTTAACCAATCCTCTTCAAGGTTTCTAAAAAACCAGTTGATAAATATGTACTGATAACACACTACTATAAATTATACAAGGAGAACAACAAGCCACAACGATGAAGATGATACTGATGTATCTGCCAGTTGAGACAAGTATTCAGCTCCGGAAAAGTTCCTCAAAACTTGAAGTGCAGTGGTCTCTTAATTTTTTCTGGAGTTGTAGATTTGTTATGTGTTTGACAACAGTGTGACAGGATATGACAGAGTCATGTTGTACGACCACACAATTCATTAGGTATGTGTTGTAATGTAACTTTGTCAAATATCAGTTTTATTTTTGCTTTAGATCATCTGATGCATTAGTGTGTTATGTTGATATTAACGTAACATTAATAAGGTGAATTATCAAGGTGCAGTAATGTTAAGATGCCAGTAGGGCATCACTAATATAAAACACCAGAACATTCTGAAGCACTTTGCTGCATCTAAGGAGTGTCAACAGAATGAATTAGTAGAACATATTGGTCAACAAGGACAAGACACTTCTGCATCAGCAACTTGTCCCCTGACTGTTAGTTGTAACCACTGAACTCACACTTCTGTCTGTTTCATCTCACTGACAGTAAGCTGACAGGAAAGTATTTTTCACCACTCAGCATGTCAGCTTAACCAGACAGATGTAAACAGTCATGCAACACATCACACGTTACATACGTGTTGTAATTGACAAACAGACATCTAGTGGATGTTTTCTCTGTAATCTTCATCCTCTCACTAGCCCAGGTCGTTCTCCCCAACTGATTCAAGATGTCCACCATCATCCCAGTGCTCAAGACAGAGAAAGTGTGTGAAATGAATGACAACCGACCCGTAGCATTCACTTCTGACATCTTGTCCACAGTGTTGTATATTCAGTCTGTCCCAGAGGTCCCTCACAGTGTTGTGTATTCAGTCTGTCCCAGAGGACCCTCACAGTGTTGTGTATTCAGTCTGT
Source organism: Esox masquinongy (assembly GCA_016801175.1). Taxonomy (NCBI): domain Eukaryota; kingdom Metazoa; phylum Chordata; class Actinopteri; order Esociformes; family Esocidae; genus Esox; species Esox masquinongy. Next base: position 7,743 of record JACXGI010010190.1, read on the forward strand.
CCCAGAGGACCCTCACAGTGTTGTGTATTCAGTCGGTCCCAGAGGACCCTCACAGTGTTGTGTATTCAGTCTGTCCCAGAGGACCCTCACAGTGTTGTGTATTAAGTATGTCCCAGAGGACCCTCACAGTGTTGTGTATTCGGACAGAGTTACAACATCACTAACAACAGATCTGATGACAGTTCCATTGTGAGGCACAGAATAAAATTATGTCCATGAACTCCACAACTCTGATGATCATTGTATCAGGTACAAGTTTGATCTTCAATATGTCACTGCAAAAGATCACCCTTTTACCTGTTTTGAATCATTACAGTTTGGAGTTATTATATTTTTATTTGTATTAATGTATAATCTTACCTCATCAAATATTGAATGAATGGCCTACATTACATTTATTTCAAATATATTAAATATGCAATTTTGTCATGTCATCCATATTTTCTTTGAGGTAAACATGCCTTAGTCTCTGCAATAGGAATCACAGTGCCTGTTCTGGTTCTCATCCTCTGTCTGTATGGATTCATCTGGTTCAAGTGAGTGGTAATGTATCTTTTAAAAACATAATCTCACTTTCATACTCTGATGCTATAATTAATGAATTCATTAATTCCTAAACATGAAAAGACAGATGAAGTCCTCACAATCAACAACTGATGAAGGATGTGTCAGAGATACACCAAACAATGGACAGGTTTGTCTGTTTATAATATTGGATCTATTGCTCCATGGAATTTTTCTCCATCAGTCAGACTTCAGTCTTATGTATGACAATGTATCAGACATGGTCATGAAATCTACTGCAGCACAGACAACCAGGATGACCTTCACTATGCCAGCGTCCACTACTCTTCCTCCAGGGAACAGGAAGTACCTCTGTACTCCAGCATCCAACTGTCTCAACCCCAGAAACAGGAAGAGGAAGTCCAGTATGCAGCTGTGAAATTCAACTGTCCCAGTGCTGCCATCCCTTGAGTATATTCTGTCATTACATCAACATAGAGTCAACAGTTGTAATGGAAAGCTACAATGTGATGCAGGATACTGTTTAGTGTAGAAGTAGACACCAATCAACAAATTATTCAAATATATTTTGTAAAGCCCAAGAAGAACATTAAAATGGTCATTTCAACATCAAGAATGGAGACTATTCTTCTCAAATCCCAGTCTTATGAATCATGTAAAACAACATGAATCATGTAAAACAAGTCATTTAAACCATTCTACAACCTTGCAGGCTCTATGCAGGCTTAGGGCTCATTTACATTACAAGAGTGAAAAACACTTGTTTGTCTCATCTTCGTTTGCATAATAATTACCATAGCATTTAAATATACACTTGCATATTTTAGGGAAAATAAAGAGCTGTGGCGTTCACTTTCTTGCAAGGCGAGCTATCAATATCTGCAAGTTTACGTAACAAGTTTTTGATATGTCTCAAAAAATGTTCGGAATGTAAACAAGGCCTTTATTTTTCGTACCGAAGCTGTAACAGTCACTCACACTGGTCACTCAAATCATTAACAGCATCCTGTGTGATTGAGGAAGGAAGCCATATCTGCATATTGGTCCCTTACATAGAGTTGTATAGAGGAACCACCATTATTTGGAATTATAGAATCTGTGACCCCATGGACAGTGCCATTAGATGCAGCCTCTCTTCAAAGAAGTACATTTCCTCTACTTCTACAATCTCTAAATTTAATGTATATGAAAAGAAAAGTCATACCATGGCTAAACCAGACTTTTAGGCAAGTGTGTCCTCCATCCAACTCTATGGTCACTGACTACAAAGTTTTGTCAACCACAGACCAGAAACCTCCAAAATGGTTTCTGTTTCCACAACATACAATACCACTCCACCTTTTACTCTGTAAGTTAATTATCTTAAATGTATACTTTATTATTTTTTTCTAGACATTAACCTATGTCCCATGTTTTGTCCAATATACTGTGCAAATGTACTGATGTAAATGCATGTATTTGTATGATATACTGTCTCTGGGACATGAAGTTTAACATGCCAGATGTTTACATTATATTTCTGGGGATCTGGGAACATGATATTACAGTGACATTAAATGGTCCATGGTGTTAAATGGTGTAGTTAGATGTGTATTATTGTGACTGGAGATGAAGGACAAAACACTATTACATTTCATATTGGTGTTAAAAAAATTACCTGCCCTCCAGATCATCACAATAACCAATCGATGCATCATGAAGATATACTGTAGGCTACTAATTGTCCAGCGAAATGACGACATCACAACAACATTGATTGTATGTTGCTGTAATGTTCAGATATCTGTCAGTTGAGTTTTAGTTCATAACTTTGGAACATTCAGTATCACCTTGATGTAGATGATGAGTGATTGGAAGGGGTCATTTTCTGTCTTTTTTAAAATGCAGGGCCCCCTCAAATGAAAAACTTTGGAACATTCAGTATCACCTTGATGTAGATGATGATGAGTGATTGGAAGGGGTCATTTTCTGTCTTTTTTCTCTCATTTCCTTTATGCATGTTAATGTCGTCACACCCTGAATAGGCTACTTTTAAAAGGTGTCAGCTTTCAGGATTCTAAGAAACCAGTTGATAAGAAAACCAGTCTGTCCCAGAGGATCCTCACAACGTTGTGTATTCAGTCTGTCCCAGAGGACCTTCACAGCGTTGTGTATTCAATCTGTCCCAGAGGACATTCACAGTGTTGTGTATTCAGTCTGTCCCAGAGGACATTCACAGCGTTGTGTATTCAGTCTGTCCCAGAGGACCCTCACAGTGTTGTGTATTCAATCTGTCCCTGAGGACCCTCACAGTGTTCTACAGGGGTTCTATGGAGAGTTTACTGACAGACTGAATTACATCCTGGTACAGTAACTCAATGGTGTTTGACCTCAGGGGTCTGTTGAAGGTGGTAGTTTATCAGGGTTTCACTGTCTACCCTCCTCTACATCCCCTGTAGTCTCATGACAGCAGAGTCCTCCCAACCCATTGTCTGTTCTGACCCATGAGATCCACCAGACTGCCAGTATAGAAGTATTCTGTACAGAACGGTCCAACTGGACAACAGTTTCTACCAGATCATCAGGGTTTGAAACGACCCAGACTTCTATTCTCTCTCGAATTCCTGCTAGTTTACATTGTTATGTATATTATTGCCATACTACCACCAGATCTTTAATATTCAATACTACCACCCATATTACTGCTAGTTTACATTATATATATTATTGCCATACTACTACCAGATCTTTAATATTCAATACTACCACACATATTGCTGCTAGTTTACATTATGTATATTATTGCCATACTACCACCAGATCTTTAATATTCAATACTACTACCCATATTGCTGCTAGTTTACATTATGTATATTATTGCCATACTACTACCAGATCTTTAATATTCAATACTACCACACATATTGCTGCTAGTTTACATTATGCATATTATTGCCATACTACTATGAGATCTTTAGCATTAATTACTACCACCCATATTGCTGCTAGTTTACATTATGTATATTATTGCCATACTACTACCAGATCTTTAATATTAAATACTGCCACACATATTCCTGCTAGTTTACATTGTTATGTATATTATTGCCATACTACTACCAGATATTTAATGTTCAATACTACCACCCATATTGCAGCTAGTTTACATTGTTATTTATATTATTGTCATACTACTACCAGATCTTTAATATTCAGTACTACCACCCATATTGCTCCTAGTTTACAATACTCTTTTAAAAATGCTGATAATTTATAGTGGTATTTATTGCTTTATTTTTTGCTATATTTTTGCTGTATATATTTTTTCTTGTGACGGGAGATGGAGGTTAAAAAATTCTTGCATTTCATATTGTTGTTCATATGGAGTTTTAGTTTACAACACTGGAACATTCAATATCACCTTGATGTAGATGATAATGAACAATCAGAAGGGGAAGTATTCTGTCTCTATTCAAAATGCAGGGTCACCTCCTGAAACGAAGAAATGAAACACTTTTATATTCAATATAAGTTCTATAAGTATTATAAGTTCATTATCCATGTTACTGTCTTCACATCCTGACTGGGCTATTTTAAAATGTGTTAAACACGGAACTCACACGTGTGTTAATTTATTCACCAGCTACAAAATAAATTGTTAATGCATTTTTAGGACTACAATGCAGGAGATGAAAACAATGGCCTTGACAACTAAAGAATGTTTGTTGGTGGTCTTTCTCTGGTCTCTGACAGGTATGGACTCATTTTGATGCACATTTTTTAAGAGAAAACATCATTTTTTGTTGCTTTCTGTTTGGTATCTTTTCTCAGCAACTACAGCAACATGGGGAGAAATCGCTATTTTAGTGTCGGCTAATAGACTTTAATTTCATTATGGTATCATTGTGTTGTGTGACTGTGTTTCAGTGGTACTGGGTCAGAATGGATGGGGTGTGACCTACTACCCTCAGAGTATCTGTGCCTTGAAGGGGTCAACAGTGGTGATGTCCTGCTCTTACACATATCCTAGTGGAAAAGTCACATCAACCTTCTGGGTCAATAACAATGATGCTAAGAATCCTGTCAATCTGATTGAGGACCCAGACTACAAAGACCGTGTGATCTACTATAGCGATGATAAGAATGGACACAAAGTGACCATCAAAGACTTGAGAAAGACTGACTCGGCTGAGTACAAGTTCAGATTCATTACAGATGAAGAAAAATATCTTGGTTCTCCTGGAGTCTTTCTGACTGTCACAGGTACAATAAAATTATATTTAAGACAGTTAAGATGAAGGTGGAACAGTCACATCAACCTACTGGTTCGCTACGTGGACAAATTATAACCCTGAAAATATGATTGAGGACTCACAGACTGCACAGGTCGTGTGAAGTAATGTTATCGGTTACATTTTATTTAGAACTGGAAAACTATCTTTATATTTATGATGCCTGGATGATAAAGGTTTTAGTGGTGTCAACTGGAGGTAATTAATGAATGTTTTTACAGTGATGTGGTTTTAGGTGGAGTAGACCAGTGGATATTCAACAACTACACTGATATATAACACCACCTGGTATTAACACAGAGGTTTATATTCATCATTTCAGGGCCTAGGCTGTTGGTGAGATGTGATCATACTGTTAAAGGGGACTGGGTAGTTGACAACTAAGGAACTAAAGGTTGCTAATCTAAATTGAGGTGAAGGAACAACACGACTGTTCACCTTATGTTGTTTTCCTTCTGGTGACCAAATGCTTTAGTAAATGTAGTAATGAGACAAGTATATGTCAGTAGATTCATTAAAATGTATATCAGCAAGTTGTCATATTTTCTTATTTAATCTCAGGTGAGAAGTGTAGGAGTGTGTCTTACCCCTCTAGGAGTATCTCTGCCTTTAAGGGGTCATCATTGGACATACCCTGTTCTTACACATATCCCAGTTATCATGAGGTCAGGAAAACTTTCTGGTTTACTAAATGGGAGCCTGATAAGGAGCCTGAAGATGTAATCTTGGTACCAGGGAATGAGGGTCATATAGAGTACCATGGAGATAAGAAGAATGACTGTACCCTAAGAATCACAGACCTCAGATTAACTGACTCCTCTGAGTTCAGGTTCAGATTCATTACATCTGGAGGAAGGTTTTCTGGATCTTCTGTCTCCCTGAATGTCACAGGATATCTGTAACACCTGTTTTACAGGGTCATTCTGACATGTACAACTAAATGTAGTCTGGACCCCAACCCAGAATACAGCTGGTATAAGAATGGACAGCCTATAGAAAAAACCAACACCAACTCTACTCTCCATATCCTCTCAGTCAGCAGTGAAGATGCAGGCAGATACTCCTGTGGTGTCAAAGGTCATGAGACTCTCCTCTCTCCTGAAAAGACTCTCAATGTCACATGTAAGTACCTGAGATAGATGGGGACTTGATCATATTGAATATATGATGTATTTTACATTGAACAGTCAATCACAGGTGTCTAACTCCATGGAGGACCGAGGGTCTGTAGTCTCTTTCACTCCTTTTACTTGATTGGTTAATTAAGGCCCCTAATTAGTAAAGACCTCCCCTCACCTGGTTGTCTAGGTTATAAAGGTGCACTCCGGTCACATGACCACTATATTAAAATTGTCAAGCTCCTCCAAAATCTCACCCTGTCTCACAGTGACCTCATCCTGTCTTAAAGTGACCTCACCCTGTCTCACTGTGACCTCACCCTGTCTCACAGTGACCTCACCCTATCTCACAGTGACCTCACCCTGATTCACAGTGACCTTAACATTGTTGAATCTTAAATGGACCCCATTAGTCATCTCTTCATGGTCATTGATGAACAATGGCAGACTGCGTCATTCTAAATCCCTCAGAAGTTTCCCAACTGCAGAAATTCCACAGAGATCAATCAGTTTCTTTTAGTTAGAGAAAACAATAATTTAACAGTGTAGGGAATTGTAGTGTAATATAGAATTTCACCCAGAATTCACATGGGAAACACTACTCAAATCTCTATTAATATATCTGGTTTAGACAACAGATTTCAAACTGGTTTCACGGACTGCCTAGTGTCTGCAGGTTTTTGCTTTCACCTTGTACGTGATTGATTAATGACTTCACTAATCAGTTAGGATCTACCTTCAACTGGTTTCACGGAGTGCCTAGTGTCTGCAGGTCTTCGCTTTTACGTGATTGATTAATAAATTCACTAATCAGTTAGGATCTACCTTCAACTGGTTGTTTAGGTTTGAACTGAGAACCAATTCAAAGGAATACCAGTAACCTGCCCACATCTTACATGGAATCGGTTAGAAACGTGTGGTTTAGACAGTTTTTAGTTCTGACGTGTGATTTTAATCATGTTTGTATATCAACAGTAAAGAACTTTCTAGACCGGTGGTTCCCAGCTCTGGTCCTCAAGTACCCCCAACAGCATACATTTTCGTTGTAGCCCTGGACAAGCACACCCAATTCAACTCAATGGGAGCCTGATAACTAGTTGACAAGTTGAATCAGCTGTGCTTGGCTGGGGCTACAATGAAAATGTGTACTGTTGGGGGTACTTGAGGGCCGTAGTTGGGAACCACTGTTCTAGACCATCATTGGTGTTGTTCCTTTACCTGTAATGAATAATTCAGTGGGTGTTATCACAAGAAAATGCATAGAATTCTGTTTTGGATAATATTTTAAATTATGCATCTTTATGATTATTTGATGAAAGAAAATGTTAGGATATTTTGATGAAATTAAAACAAATATGTTCCCTTATAAAACTAACCTACATTATACATGTCCACAATTTTCCCAACTTTTAGAAATTCCTGAATTACCAACATAATTAATTAATTACAGATGGCCCAAAGTACACCTACTGTGAGGCTGAGAATATATATGGACGTTTTAACTCTTCTTTTGTGTCTGTGTATGTTCAATGTAAGTACACCTAACCTATTTGAGTTTTCATTAGTCAGTGCCACCATATCAAAAAGTAAATGAAAGCATCAATGAATGCTTAAAACAAGAAATGTAGAGCTAAAAGTATATTATGTAACTTTTATAATCATAGACCAAGTTCGACATGTATCATAACTTACTGTCCACCAGATGGCCCAAAGAACTCCTCGGTGTTAGTCAGTCCCTCTGGTGAAATAGTGGAGGGCAGTTCAGTGACTCTGACCTGCAGCAGTGATGCCAACCCACCTGTGAACAAATACACCTGGTACAAGAAGACTGTAACCTCACCAAAAGCATCAGGACAGAGTTACAACATCACTAACATCACATCTGAGGACAGTGGAGAATATTACTGTGAGGCTGAGAATGGAATAGGATCTACCAACTCTACCGCTCTGATGATCATTGTTGCAGTTTGAAGTTTGATCTTTGATACTTCACTTCATAAATAAGTTTTTATTCTCCTTTGAAAAACTAAGATTTTCTTATTACACTTTGTGTCATAATAAGATATGAGTTTATCTCAACAAATACTGCATGAAAGACCTGGATTACATTTATTTTAAATATATTATGTGCAATTCTGACATATCATCCACATGTATTTTAGTGAAACAGACATCAGTTCTGACTGCATCTGTAGGAATCACAGTGGTTGTTCTGGTTCTCATCCTCTGTCTCTGTGGATTCATCTGGTTCAGGTGAGGAGGGATTCATTGTTCTTTAAAACCAAATGTCACTTTCACAATCAGAAGTAATAATTAATGACTTCATTAATTCCTAAATATGCATAGAAGGAAGAAGTCCTCCAAATCAACATGTGATGAAGGGAACATCAGGGACACACAAGACAACGGACAGGTTTGTCTGTTAATAACATTGGATCTATTGACCAATATGTCCTCTTATGTTGACTCTCCTCTTTCTCCATCAGACAGACTCCAGTCCTGTGTATGACAACCTATCAGATATGGTCATGACCTCTACTGCAGCACAGACAGCAGACACAGACAACCAGGATGTCCTTCACTATGCCAGCGTCCACTGCTCTTTCTCCAGGAAACAGGAAGTTCCTCTGCACTCCACCGTACAACTGTTTCAACCCCAGGAACAGGAAGAGGAAGTCCAGTATGCTGCTGTGAAATTCAACTGTCCCAGTGCTGCCCCCCGGTGAGTATATTCTGTCACTACGTCAATATAGAGTCAACAGTTATAACGTTGCATCCTGGGGGCTATTCCATCAAGGCAGATAAAGGAAAATCCAGGCTTATTATTATACGTCTGTTCCATTACTGTGGCTTATAAGAGTCCCTGCTCTGTAACCAAGATAACTTATACCTCTGAACTAGCCTGCTCCCTCGCAGGCTAACTGTCAAGTTTAATTTATCTGTGTTTCAAAGAATGTCCAACAGGCGGAAACAGAATCCCAAAAGACTGTTCCGTGTATTTTCTGGCTCGCATCACTTTTGTCTTGTCTGTGTTCAGAAACATAAATTCAGACTTTTTTCTGTCATTGTGACCAAGCATGAATTGACGTGATTAATTTAGTTCCAAAGAACATATCAATAGAAATAAACAAGTTAAGAGAAGCATGTCTTACTTTCACTCTCTTCAAAAGCCAATAGTTAATTGACATAGACCTAGACTATTGTGAGTCTCAAATCACATACTACATACTACGTACTACAAGTAAAGTACGTATTTGCAGATGATGGTAAAGTATGTACTGTTTAGTATCTAGTAAGCTAGTATGCAGTATTGGGACTGATTGGGACTTACATTGTCAAGATGACATTTTGTCACGCATTAACATCATGCAAAATTTTAATATGTCGCTAGACACCATTAAACATTGTGTCAAACTGACTAACATTTCTTATTAAGTTTACCTCCAGCACAAATAGCACCTATGAACTGTGTGGCTTTTGCCACTGGCCGTTTTAACAGCTTATTAGCCATTCGTGAATGACATTGATACAAAAACTAATGTATGACGATAGACTTTTTCGTCATGTGAAAAGACAAGAGAAGTGGGGGAAGTATGGAATCATGTAGCTTGCGAAGTTTTTGTCTGTCCTGAACAAATCCTTATGCATAATTCAAAAATCCACCAGAAATATTCGCAATATAACAGTAAACATTTTTATTTTAGGATTCATATAATGTAGCTACTGAAGGTTGTAGCCAGTGAAGTTTTTGTGGATCCTGAACAATGCATTATTCTTTTTGACTGTGATGGAAGTGGAACGCGGTCCTGTTGGTTGATTGTCCATGTCTCTAACCACTACGCCATTTAGCAAGGGGTAGTCAGTCAGTCAGTCAGTCAGGCAGTCAGTCAGTCAGTTAGTCCGTCAGTCAGTCAGTAAGAGACATTCGCTCTTCTAGCTGTAACACTTTGGTCACTCAAATCATTAAAAAGTAGAGAAAGAGATACTTATCATTTAATACTTCTTTTTTTCCAAAGTTCTAAAGTTAACATTTTTATATTTGGAAGATGGGTTCTGTTTGATTTCTATTTCTCTTTAGACCGGCGACACGTGGAGCTGAGGAAGAAACCTCTATGCTGTACAGCACAGTCAACATCCCCAGAACCAAGAGGACCTGAACACAACAAGACCAGAACCAAGAGGACCTGAACACAACAAGACCAGAACCAAGAGGACCTGAACACAACAAGAACAGAACCAAGATGACCTGAACACATCAAGAACAGAACCAAGAGGACCTGAACAAAACAAGAACAGAACCAAGAGGACCTGAACACAACAAGAACAGAACCAAGAGGACCTGAACACAACAAGACCAGAACCAAGAGGACCCCAGATAAAACACATACGTCTTACCGATGTCGGCCCGACATACACACGAGATGTCGGCAGAATGCAGTATAGACGTCGGCTGCTCATCGTCAAAGATGTCGAGTAGACGTCGATTTTTCCCTTCTGCCGATGTTTGAACGACGCTTCCCGCTTCTTCGCCGACGTTTAGCCGACATTTAATAGCTCTACTGCCAACCTTTATTTGATCTACTGCCGATGTATAATAGCTCTACTGCCGACCTATATTAACCCTACTGCCGACGTATAATAGCTCTACTGCCGACCAGGCACGGATTTAGAAAGCAGAGGCCCCTGGGCACAAAATCTTCGAGGCCCCCCTCCCAGAATTCGTGGTCCAAACTCACACAGTATCTTAATTTTTAGAAACAGTAAAAGTTTCTAAAAAGTTTCTTTAGTTTAAAACAAAACCACTTTCTCCAACTCCATTTCTTGTGATGTTAACTGTGACAGCAAAGGAGATCTATAAAACAAAAGACAAAATGGAAATCCTCACAGAACAAAATCAACAGAATTTATTGCAATAAAGCAGATTAAAATCTATGAAGATACAGCCTAATAACATAACTAACAATGACTATAGTCATGTATAGGGATGCAACGGTATGAAAATGTAACCTCACAGTTATAGTGACCAGAGTTTTTATTTACTATTGAAAACTGGCAACTAAAACACTGGCCGGCTGTAGGGTGTCTGGAGAAAAAGATGATCAACAGTCTACTAGGTTGGGTACAGCTGCATCACCTCCCCTCCCGGCCACCCTCCTTACTGGCAGGTAAAGTGGAAATCCACCAGTTTATCTGCACGAGGGACTCTTTACTGCCTGGGACCTTATGCAACTGTCTTTTTTCTGGCCTTTCTCCGTGAAAACTCCTCCACGACTTCAGTAAAGTCCAGGTCTCTGACGAGATCCGACTCTATTGCCAGAATTGCCAGAGAGTTCAAGTGTCGTTGACTCATCCTTGTTCTCAGTTCATTTTTAATTCTCACCATGTGGGAAAATGAGCGCTCCCCTTCACAGTTTGTCACTGGCAAAGTGAGAAACATCCTCAAGGCCACGTACACTTAAAAGTTTCTGTGTGACATCATGAGCCACCTGAATGCGCTCAACCTGCAGCTTCAGGGGTGGGGCCGTGTCATCACTGACATGTACGATACAGTGAGGGCTTTTAATACCAAGCTGCGCCTGTCTGAGAGTAACTTTTTTCATGTAAAATGGGAATATTTCAATGCATATTCCAAATATATTTAAGACTTAGCCTATAATGAACTATGTATGTAGCTAATTCTCTGCTTTGGTAGGACGGGCTCACACTGACACACACTGACACACGCACACACACACTGACACACGCACACACACACACACACACACACTGCTCGTGCCGAACCCCGTGTGTCCGCTTCGCCCGTGCCAAAAACCACAACTGCCGATACTTCTCTGCAGTGAACTGGCGGAAAAAGACGAAAGATACAGGCTACTTTTAAAATATTACGTGAAATATTACGTGAAAGTACACTTAACTAGAGAATGAGTCCTACATATTATGTATTGATAAGCCGACCGCGTATCTGATAATAAAAATGAACAGTCAACATTAATACAACATTACATGATTTAAAAAGCAACATATCATATGGAGACACAGCAGAGGTACCGGGCTCTAGCTAAATCAGAAAAAAATATTTATTTAGGTGGGTCGGTGGACACAGATTCGGAAGGCTTGGGCGCCGATCCAGGCATCTATAATTATCAAGGTTTTTAATAAGGGGAAAAAGTAATAGATTCGCCTACATTTTGAGGCTGTCAAACTGGTAATGGAGCCTACGTTAACCTACCCGTCAGCGCCGGGTCTCTGCCGCCTTCAGTGGCTTCTGAAGCGCCTGCTTCGGTCTCAAGGGGAGTCGGGGACTGTGGTGGTGGGGGGGCACTTCTAGTGGCGATAATGTGATTAAGTATTCTAGTGGGTGCCCTTCCAGTGGAGATAATGTGATTAATTGTCCTAGTGGGTGCCCTTCCAGTGGAGATAATGTGATTAATTGTCCTAGTGGGTGCCCTTCCAATGGAGATAATGTGATTCAGTGTCCTAGTGAGTGCCCTTCCAGTGGAGATAATGTGATTAAGTGTCCTAGTGTGTGCCCTTCCAATGGAGATAATGTGATTAATTGTCCTAGTGGGTGCCCTTCCAATGGAGATAATGTGTGTAGTAGTACACCTTGAAACTGTCATATCTTTCACACTGTTGACAAACACATATAACAAATCAATCAATCTTATCTGGCAGAGACAGCACTAAACCAAACTCTCCCATCTGGCAGAAGGCTGAGGTCTATCAGGACCAAAACCTCCCGCCACAAGAACAGTTTCTTTCCTACAGCAGTAGGCCTCATGAACATGCCCCTGGAACCACTATTGCCCAGATACACATTTAACCCTCAACTGGACAAATCTATAACCCCTCCCGACATACACACAACCCTCAACTGGACAAATCCATAACCCCTCCCCACACACACACAAACCTCAACTGGACAAATCTTGTTTTACCTCATTATTTAGTGATTTATTAATGCTCAGTCTACTGTTTTTATGCTCAGTCCACTGTTTTTATTTTTGTTTTGCATAAATTGTTGCACAAACAGCCCAGAACAAATTCCTTGTTTGTTGTGAAACTTGGCAATAAAACTCTTTCTGATTTTGAGTATAATCATCATTGTGGCTTGCTGTTCTCCTTGTGTAATTGAATGTAGCATGTTATTTGTATATATTATCAACTGGTTTCTTAAAATCCTGAAAGTTTATTGCCATGGTATTTGGGACAGTCACATTTATCACATTTATTTTCACTGCTCTAGTGGCTTTTTTTGTCACAGTGTCACATTTCTTGTTTTGAGGAGGCCCTGCATTTTTACAAGAGACAGAAAATGATCCCTTCCGATCACTCATCATCTACATCAAGATGACACTGAATAGTCCAAAGTTATGAACTAAAACTTTACCCACAGGTATCTGAACATTACTGAAGCCTACAATCAAACTTCATATGATGTCTTCATTCAGCTGGTCAATTACTAAGCTACAGTCTATCTTCATATGATGTCCTCATTCAGCTGGTCAATTACTAACCTACAGTCTATCAATCAATCAATCAAATTTATTTATAAAGCCCTTTTTACATCAGCTGTTGTCACAAAGTGCTTTTACAAAACACCTTAAACCCTAAGGAGCAAACAACAGTAGTGTTGAATTTCAGTCGCTAGGAAAAACTCCCAAAGAAGGCCGAAATTTAGGAAGAAACCTAGAGAGGACCCAGGCTCAGAGGGGTGACCAGTCCTCATCTGGCTGTCTATCTTCATATGATGTCCTCATTCAGCTGGTCAGTAATATAAAACCACTATGATATTCTGTTATACTTGTTGTGTCTCAAATGACTCAATCTATTAGATAATGTGGTGATCTGGACGGCAGGTTATTGGTTTAACACCAATATGATATTTAATAGTGTTTTATCCTCCATGTCCAGTCACAAGAAAACACATCTAACTACACAATTTAACACATGGACCATTTAATGTCAATGTAATATAATGTTCCCAGATCCCCAGAAATATAATGTAAACATCTGACAGGTTAAACTCCATGTACCAGAAACAGCATATCACAGAAACACATGCATTTACATCTACAGTATACATTTTCACAGTCTATTGCAAAAGAATTCACTACACGGGACTAGGGTTCATGTCTAAAAAACAATAATTTAAATATACATTTAACGTGATTTACTTACAATACCACTCTTCCTTTTACTTTGTATGTTGAGGAAACAAAAACGTTGTTTGAGAGGTTTTTGGTTTGTGCTTCAGTTTGTAGTCAGTGACCATAGAGTTGGATAGAGGAATCCCTTGCAAAGAAATCTGCTTTTACCATTGTATGTAAAAAAATTTTCACAGACCTTAAATAAAGAGGTTGTAGGAGTAGCAGAAATGTACTTAAGTACTGCATTAAATGGCACTGTCCATGGTGTCACAGAATCTATAGTATAGAATATTTAAAGGTGGTTCCTCTATACTACTCTATGTTAGGAACCGAGATGCAGTGATGACTTCCTTCCTCAATTACACAAGTTGCCTTTTACAGAATAAACACTGTGATGCTGTGATGCGTAAGTGGCTGACTGACTAAACTACAACTCATGTTGAGAAGTTATTTATCATGAAACGTGATTTGCAGATCATTCAGTCTCGACTCACCTCAAAAATCGTCATCAATTCCATTTGCTATAACTTATAATGTGTTGTAAGTTATAGCTATATCTTACAATGTGCTATATCTTATAATATGTTGCCATGCATCTCTGATAATACACATGATAGATGTACATTCGGTCAGATCCATGATCTCATTCATGCTATTCCGCTAACTCATTCAATGAACTCTCTTCATCTGCATTAATGTGCTACTGATGGTTCCAGTGTTTGATACTACAGCTCCCTCTACTGGCAATTCAGCATTACCACACAATTTTTATAATAATAGGGTTGGAATCGTTAATAATGTTGGCCTAGTAACAACATTACTAATTATACACACCAGGTAATGTGTTGAAAATCACCCGAACATTGGTTTCAATACAAAACCAATATTCCCTATATAAACCAGTTCTGCTGCTGACACTACTATACTGTACTGATTGTAACAGAGCCAACAGAATCATCTATTAATCAACATGGTTGGAAAAGGACTTCTAAGTCAACATTCCACTGTCAGTCTTCAGCAGTTCTTTACGAAGCATCTGTATCATACAACATATTTACAGTACAGTCAAAAAACAATGTAGTTACATCAGTGTATGGGAAGTGTGTTGTCTAAACCAAAACATTTTTCTATCCAATTTATGGTGTTTAGGTGTTGTTGTGTCCAGGTCTTGCTGGGATTATGTCTTGCTGCATTCAGTTCTTGCTGTTTTTTAGGTCTTCCTGAGTTCAGGTCTAGCTACTGTCAGGTCCTGCTGTGTTCAGGTCTTGCTATATTCAGGTCTTGCTGTGTTTAGGTCCGGCTGTGTTCAAATCTTGTTATAATCATGTCTTGATGAGTGTAAGTCTTGTTTAAGGTACTCTTGGTGCTGTCTTCTTAACCTGTGCTGTAGAATAAGGAGGAATCCTCTTCAGCTAGTTGTGTCTCTGCCAGTCAAGAGAGAGATAAACAAATTACACAGAACCTGTGTCCCAGATGTCACCCTATTCATATAGACCAGGGCCTACAGGGTTCAAATACTGTTCTCAACTATGTCAGAAAGATACACCTGTTATTGCAGTGGCACAAAACAAATCTAGTTGTATATTACACTTTTTAATTGTGACAAAATATCTATTTAGTTCATTGTGACTTAATCTAAGGTGAATATTTGGAGAAGTTCAATGGGTCATTGTTCCAATCTGGTTATTTCCTAACATCTTGTCCCAGAAAATGGATTATTCCAAAATATAGCAGATGTTTTATACCAAAATGCAGATATTTAAAAAAAATATTCCATACATAAGGAAACAAAATCCTCACTGTGGTTTTGAAAGTTTCATAACTTGTTAATATTATTGAATAGAAAATAAAAAAAAAATCTGATGTTTTGACCTAAAATCCGAGCCACATATCCATTTGAAGTCTTCGCCTACCTCTCTCCATTCTGATAGGGGATCACAAATCACCACCTGTCAACATGCTGCCAGCTGCAAATTACTCCCCTAGGGGGAGCCAGAGCTGGCAAAGTCTTTGACCTGAGATTAATCGAAAAGGATTTAAAAAATAAATAATTAAACGTAAACTGATCCCTGCGGGATTCAAACAAAGAACTTAATTCTGTCACCCACTGGCAATTTCTTTGCCCTCATAATAACGGAAAGGCTATTTTATTTTTTCCATAAATAACTAAACACACTGAACAGCAAAGATTTGAACAAAAAACACTGCCATTAGAAGCCCACTGCCTAACAAACTGAGTTAAAGAATCAGTAGTGGTTGTCCAAGAAATATATTGAGTAGATTTTCAGTCAGTGAAACTGGGGACGAGGTTTCTGTTATGCACCGCCAAATCCATGTCTGCCATCAATCTAGAGGAATTGTTCCAAAAACATTAAGTGTCATTGTGTCTCTCTCTCTCGTCAACACTTTGTACAGGTTGAAATATTTCTGGAGTAGATGTTCATTCCATAAACTAGGGGGCACAAATTCTTCCAACCACCGAAATCTGTGACCACTATCAACCGTTTTTTTTTTTTCCGAAAATGAGATATTGTTTAATTGTTTAATGTCTCTTTCTCACCAACACATTCAACAGATTCCTTCAAAAATAGAATTCAAGTCAATAAAAAAGGGACACTATTTCTGTCACTGACACAATACTGTCAAAATCTGTCAATCAACATTGAGTGTCAAGAATTACTTATACAGTTTTGTAACAATATTAACACTGTTTACTCAGGAATTAACAACTATTATACAAACAGAATATTTACAATCAAATTTATATTGAAAATGAAAAACCTGACATCAAAGCTGCTTACTTCAGAGATACAGAATGTTTTTTTTTTAAGTTCTCATGATAAATTTCTGAGGTTACTTTTGGATCTTGTTGTGTTCAAATCCTGTTGTGTTCAGGTCCACTTGGTTTTGGTCTTGTTGACAGTGCAGTGCAAAATAGAGGGTTCTTCATCAGCACCATGTGTCGCCAGTCTAAAGAGAAATAGAAATCAAACAAAACCCAAGTCCCAAATTTAAAAATGTTCCCTTTGGAAAAAAAGTATTACAATTGTTATGATCTGTTTCTCTACTTTTTAATGATTTGAGTGACCAATGTCAGTGATCACTTTGTTACAGCTTCGGTATGAAAAAAAGGGCTTATTTACATACCAAACATTTTTGGAGACATATCAAAAACTTGTTTTGTAAACTTGCGGATATTGATTACTCGCCTTGCAAGAAAGTGAGCGCCACAACTCTTGATTTTCCCTAAAACATGAAAGTGTATATTTAAATGCTATAGAAATGATTATGCAAACAAAGATAAGACCAACAAGTGTTTTATTCTCTCTCAATGTAAATGAGCCCTAAGGTTGCAAAGACCAAGAAAGGTTTTAAAAAGAGTTTTAATCACTTTGTTTGACCGCATAAGTGGAGCCGGTCTGGAAGAACGAATGTCTCTTACTTATTGACTGACTGATTAACCCTTGTTAAATAGCGAAGTGGTTAGAGACATGGACTATGGAACAGCAGGTCCTGTGTTTGACTCCCATCACAGTCAAAATGAATTATGCTGTAGGACTTGTTCAGGATAGACAAAAACTTTGTGGCTACAACAGCCTCTTACGTGGGTGACCTGGGTTTGAATCTGGGGAATGCAACAAGAATAATCCCTTTTAAGTGAGGGCCGGCTGAACGAGGCTTGTCTGGTTCATTTTCTGTTTTTTCATGATTCATAAGACTGGGATTTTAGAAGAATAGTCTCCATTATTGACGTTGAAATGGCCTTGAGCTTTTAACATAACTATTTCCAAAATACCACAAATAAGGCATTTGCTGCTTTTAGAAAATACAATCTAAATCTGAGTATTACTTATCTGCCAGGACTGAGAATATTGATGTCCTTTTTTTATTTTGGAATATAATTTAGTCATTAAAGGCCTATTTGCTACCTTGTATAACTATGGACTTGAAATAGTCTCAGGTAGAACAAATACTGTATGTTGAACTGTTTTAATGGTAATTTTAATACATATATTTATTTCTGCACCAAATCAAGATAGTTAAAATGTTTCCACATTTACTGTTTCTGTGATACATAAAGCCTTCAGAGACATCGACCAAGAATAAGAAGCTGGTCAGGACAAACAAGCCTGCTGAGCCCCTTATGTACCTTTTAAATATTATTCTTGGGCTTTATAAAGTACATGTGAATAATGTGTTGATTGGTGTCTACTTCAACAATTAACACTATCATATGAATGAGGCCAGTTTGCAACATTATAACTGTCGACTCTATGTTGATGTAGTGACAGAATATACTCACCGGGGGGCAGCACTGGGACAGTTGAATTTCACTGCAGCATACTGGACTTCCTCTTCCTGTTTCTGGGGTTGAGACAGTTGGATGCTGGAGTACAGAGGTACTTCCTGTTCCCTGGAGGAAGAGTAGTGGACGCTGGCATAGTGAAGGTCATCCTGGTTGTCTGTGTCTGCTGTCTGTGCTGCAGTAGAGGTCATGACCATGTCTGATACGTTCTCATACACAGGACTGGAGTCTGTCTGATGGGAGAAAGAGGACAGGCAACATGAGAGGAACTATTACACCAATTAATTCATAGAAAGTTATTCTGACAGACTCACCTGTCCATTGTTTTGTGTGTCTCTGATGTTTCCTTCATCAGATGTTGATTGGAAGGACTTTTGCATATGTAGAAATTAATGAATGAATGAATTATTATATCAGAGTATAAAAGTGAAATTATGTTTTGAAAATGGTCTCTTTACCTGAACCAGATGAATCCAGAGAGACAGGATGAGACAGGATGAGAACCAGAACAACCACTATGATTCCTGCAACTCCAGAGACTAGGGATTGTTTCACTAATAGAAAATATAAATGACATGACAAAATCGCTCATTATAATACATTAAAAATAAATGTAATCCAAGCCATTCATGCAAAAATACTTTTGGTAAGCTTATACATTATTATAAAGCAAACTGTTATAACCCCAAATTATAATAATTGAAATGAGCTTAAAGGATCATTTTTCCAGTGAAGTCTTGAAGATCAAACTTACCTGCAACAATGATCAACAGAGCTGTAGAGTTGTTAGATCCTACTCCATTCTCAGCCTCACAGTAATATTCTCCACTGTACTCAGATGTGATGTTAGTGATGTTGTAACTCTGTCCTGATACTTTTGGTGAGGTTAGTCTTCTTGCACCAGGTTTATTTGTCCACAGGTGAGTTGGCATCACTGCTGCAGGTCAGAGTCACTGAACTGCCCTCCACTATTTCACCAGAGGGACTGACTGACACTGAGGGGTTCTTTGGGCCATCTGGTGGATGGTAGATTATGATAGTGTTTTAAAAAAAACCCGAATCACTTTAGATGCAGTGGCGTAGGTTCCATTATACATGGGTGGGACATGCCCCCCCACACACACACACAAACTTTTTGAAAATGGCATTTTGTCCCCCTCACTTTTTATCAACAGAATTCTATTAGAGAAGCTCAAACTCTGTGCTGTAGGACGGTGTGGAGGCAGGACGGTAAGCAATTGCGTAAGTCGAACTAGACTGGCTTTAGGACCATGCACAGGCTCTTTGCTTTGAGGTAGCTGCTGGAAAGTTCATGCTCGTTGCTGTTTACGGTTAGAGGAGAAGAGGCTACCGTTGCAGCTAACGTCTATATTCTCTGGCTCATAAACGTTTGTTTATCTAATAGGCATTACCCAGTTAACTACACTCCCATAACTTATAAATGAGGTAGGTAATTAGTTATTCTATCAAATAGTTGTTTTTAAACCAGTAAATGTTAATCGTGGTGTAACATAAGGGTAACGTTATATATTAATGACAATTGCAAAATTCATATTAGCTTGCTAGCTTACGTTTTGTTTGCTAGCTAGCAAATAGTCTAACATTAACACCTTTCACTTCACTAGCAGCTAGCACCGAGATTTCACCAGCCAAGAAGCGACCTAGGTTGGACATACCGGCATTTTCTTAATGCAAAGATAAAGTGAGTGCTACAGGTAGCTAGCTTTGAGCAATATTAAAATATAGAGGTGCTGGTCATAAAATTAGAATATCATCAAAAAGTTGATTTATTTCAGTAATTCCATTCAAAAAGTGAAACTTGTATAATGTATACATTCATTCCGCACAGACTGAAATATTTCAAGTGTTTATTTCTTTTAATTTTGATGATTACAACTGACAGCTAATGAAAACCCCAAATTCAGTATCTCAGAAAATTAGAATATTGTGAATAGGTTCAATATTGAAAACACCTGGTGCCACACTCTAATCAGCTAATTAACTCAAAACACCTGCAAAGGCCTTTAAATGGTCTCCCAGTCTAGTTCTGTAGGCTACACAATCATGGGGAAGACTGCTGACTTGACAGCTGTCCAAAAGACGACCATTGACACCTTGCACAAGGAGGGCAAGACACAAAAGGTCATTGCTAAAGAGGCTAGCTGTTC
>JACXGI010010191.1:0-13821 GCA_016801175.1 Esox masquinongy
CAGGGATGTGTATGGAGAGATAGCTGGCAGGGATGTGTATGGGGAGATAGCTGGCAGGGATGTGTATGGGGAGATAGCTGGCAGGGATGTGTATGGGGAGATAGCTGGCAGGGATGTGACAGCACTTCAGCAGATCAAGCCCTTCTACGTGGACGGAGGGGAAGACATGTGACCACACTACAGTCTATTAATGCAACAGATTGCTCCAACAATACGGCGTCACTTCTGCGCCCTGGGCTGTTTGAACGGAGGATACAGTCAAATGAAGGGTGCCAAAATATGGCCAAGCAGCAATGTTTCTGGATGGGCAACAGAGCTAGGCAAACACCGGCATGTGTCAAAGGGAAAGAATCTTCAAAAGGCTTTGCGTCTTCGAAAGATAAAACCAAGCCACACTTGATTCACCTGGTTCTTGGAGTTTTGAGACTCATCAATATGTCAATACCATTAAACTACAACTCCTAGAAAGAACATGCAAATTGCCCGGGTCTGATGAGATAAGTCTTTTCCGTTAATTTGACTGATATTTCGATGTGCAACACCTGTAAATACCATGCAACTACAAAGTAAAGCAAGGTGAAGTTTGAGCAGTGACATTTTATATCTTTATTTAAACTTCATTGTGTTTCCAAGTGAATGATGATAGTGATGATATTTAAGTGATGATATTTAATGGCCATTGGGAGGCTTTAGTACCTGGTCTGATTTATAGAACCTCCCAATAAGCACAGTCCTTCACAAGAATTAATATCATTTCACATTATTTCAGTAATATGTTTCGACAACAAACTATTTCAGTATTTTTGTTTTCGGAGCAGGATCAGTAGCATCGTTAACATTAAAATATTATATATTTAGAAAAAAAGGTGTATACACATTATTCATGTTTATGTTTAGCTCTTGAAACCCTTTAAAGGATAGCATTAAGGACTCTGAAATAGAATGTTTAAAAGGAATTACCCATAATAATAATCACACTTCCAACACTTCCCCGCAAAAAAATGTATGGAGCGGAAGTATTGAAGTCACCGTACTTCTGCTCCATAAAAAACGGTGCCCCATTTAAGTAATCTAGGGTACATATAAATAATTGATTTCCTCCTGTTAATCAGTTATGCTTATAGTTGCTAGCTATAGTTATTGCTCCTAGTCCGTCCATAGAACCAAAAGAAACCTGGGGCCCCGTGTCCATCCATGAAATGAGAAGGACTGGTGAACTGCAATATTCAAGTCTCCCAACAAATGTTCAATAGGGTTAAAGTCCAGGCTTTGGCTGGGCCGCTAAACGACATTCATAGACTAGTCCCAAAGCTACTCCAACATTGTCTTGGCTGTGTGCACCGGGTCGTTGTTGTGCATTAAGATTAATCTTTGCCTTATTCTGAGGTCTTGTGCGCTCTGTATCAGGTTTTCTTCTAGAACCTCTCTTTATTTTGCTCTGTTCTCCCATAACCTGAATCCTGACCAGTCTCCCAGTCCCTGCCACAGAGAAGCATCCCCATAGCATGATGCCACCGCCATGCTTTATCAGAGGCATGGTATTTACCAGGTGATGGGCGATACCTTGTTTTTGCCTGACGTAGCACTTGGCATTCAGGCCTAATTGTTTGATTTTGGTTTAATTAGACCAGAGAATCTTTTTTTCATGCTCTCTGAGTCTTTCAGGTAGCATGTGATATGCTGTTGTCTTTAAAGTTTATTCTGTCTAGACACTGTACCACAAAGGTCTGATTGATGGAGTGCTTCAAAGATGGTTGTGCTTCTGGCAGGTTCTCCCACCTCTGCAGGAAAACTCTGAAGCTCTGTTAACTCTGAAACTCTGTTAGTGGCCATTGGGTTCATGGTCTCCTTCCTAACCAAGGCTTTTCTTGCCTGGTTACTTTGTTTGGCCAGACATCCAGCATTAGGAAACTTTGTGGTTCCAAGGTTCTTCCATTTCACAGTGATGAAGGTGCTACTGGAAACATCTAATGCTATTGCAAATGTTTACCTTCCCAAGATCTATGCCTTGACACTAATCTCGGAGGTGCCAGGAGAGTTTCATGGACTTCATGGCTTGGTTTTTGTTTGGACATGCTCTGTGAAGTGTGAAGTTTTTACACAGGTGTGTGCCTTTTTTAATCATGTCCAATCAATTGACATTGCCACAGGTGGATTCTAATGAAGCGCTTTAGACAGATATCAAGGATTATCAAAGATGCACACAGGATGCACCTGAGTAGACTGATGAGAAGAAATACCAATGTTAAGTTATAAATAAGGTCTATAACACAACAAAATGTGGAGAAAGCAATGTGGTCTGAATACTTTCCCGAAAGGTACCGTGTATGCAAGTATGTAGTAGAGATGGTGCTATTCCAGGCCATGGATCCAGACAGAGTGGGTGCCCCACGTCTAGCCAGGCACAGATTTCTGCTAGTGCTGCCGTTTTTCTCGGTCTGCGTATGTGTTTGTGTAACATGGTTTCTGGGTTGTCTGGGCCACACTGTACAATATGTCCATGAGGCACCAATGGCCTAGATAACTGAAGTGTGTTAAAAATGGAAAGGTACCTCTGCTGGATTTATACTCTATTGGACACTAACAGTGTAAGTGTGTGTGTATTGTATTTGTTTAACACTTTACCGGTGTCACATCCTGGCATGGCGGGCGTACCGTTGTACTGCACTCTCTTTCACCCGAAACCGACACTGGATTATGCAAAGCGTTGCCCTTCTTGCAGTTAACATAAATGTCAGCTTGGCGTTTCCCCATCGTTTATGTCCAGCCCACAAAATTCTGTGTTCCATTAAATGGCCAAGCACTTGAAATGTACAAGCACTTGAAATGGCCAAGCACTTGAAATGGCCAAGCACTTAGCCTCAGCAGATCTAGCAGAGTTTTACATAATGAAACATGTACAAGGACAGGTGTGTTCACCACTTCAGACCCGCTGGTCTGACTTCCATGATATTATGTGGCAAATACAGTAGCTCTCAAAACCGTAGAAAAAAATATTCATTATTTCTTCTTCTTCTAACAAATATTTAGTATTGAGAGAGAAAGGAGAACAGGACTTCAATCCAAGACATTTTACGTGAGCAAGAAAAATAAAAATTAAGATTTTAACAGGCTTGGATATGGTTTACTTGATTCAATGTTTCAGGACTGATTTTGGTTAGCTATGTTTCAGGACTCATGGTGGTTATTTTTTCCATGTTTCAGGACTGATTTTGTTTCACTTTATTCCATGTTTCAGGACAGTTATTCGTTTACATGATTCCATGTTTCAGGACTGGTTCTGATTCATGTGAATTTTTTTGTTCCTTCTCAACCCTAACCCATTCTGTAATTTGGGGCAGATCCATAATCGTTGCTCATGTACTACTTCATCTTTCTTCTAAGAGATAAATGTTTGTGTCTTTTCACAGGTGCACTGCATGTTATTCAGCAGCAGCGCCAAGACCACATTTAACAAATCCCCCTTAATGATGTCCTTGGGAATCAAGTGGACTTAAACAGCACTATTGCTTTCTGACTCACTCATGTACCCGGCTCTACTCTGGGTGGACTGATGTTGTGTCATTGCCACTGGCTCACAGGATTGATGAAGACGTCCTCACCGAATATCTCAGGGTAGCAACAACAAAGCGTGGATAAAGACCGGGCCTTTCCGAGACCCCTGCCCCGTAGATTTGATGTTTTATGTGCCGTGTGAGCGCCTCGGATGGGTGGAAGGGATAAAGGAACCCCAGCTGGGAATCGTCGGGGCGCGTGGGTTGTGGACGTCGCCGTCAACGCGGCGTGTCACATTGTTTCTTCAAGGACAGTCACGGCCACTCCGGCCCGTAACAACGTAAAGCCACTTCAGGTCCAGAGAGGACACTTCGGTGTTCACAGGGATTCAAGGCCACTTGAATGGATCTAGTGTCAGGGTGCATCATAAACCACATGCCACACAGTCAGGAGATTACACCCTTAACATACTGTTTGGCTTCTGCCTTTTATGGAGGAAAATATTCACCTCTTCCTCACACTGAAGGACAGCGGCAGAAGGCCATAAAACCGGGATGTGGTGTTAGCGGACGCTATTGCTCTGGGTCTAAGAGCGACAGGGTTGCCAGGATATATATATTCAGTTTAAAGATCTGGTGCCATAGTCAGCTCCCTGCTCCTATGATTCATCCGCATATTGTATTTGTACCCTGAAGTCGTGTAGCCTGCTCTAATTAAACCTTGACTCATATCTGAAGTCATAGCTTCTGTGGATAATCATTCTTTCCCCTGGCCTTACAGCAATACAGGTTACCGAGAGAAAATATCCCACCTTGGTCGATGCCTCGTCAAATAAAATGTAGGAGTTGGAGGTCAGCACTTTGGCATCATGGGGGTTGAGTAATACAGTCTTATTAAGAGACGCGGGCTAACCTTGGAACTATACTGGGCACACCTCAGCCGCGTAATTATGAAATTTTTGTGCTGAAAGTGTCTTTTCTGTTCCATGCAGAAAGAAAGTAACACAGAAAAAGAGATAGTTAAAGTAGAAAGAAAGAAAAGAAAGGAAAGATAGAAAAATAAACCAGTTACTATTTAAGTCGGGGAGAGGCCCTAACCATATCTCAAGACAAGTAATTATATTATCTCTGTAAATGTTGCATTTTTCATTTGTCAGCGAGGGATAATTTATTTATGCACTGGGCCACTTATTTTCATGGAAACTCTCTGAAATGATCCATAGCCCTGCCCGTAATCCTGTTAATGTTTTTCTCTTTGTTTCTTTTTTTCCCCTACAACTTTGAGAAAGTATCTCAATTAAACAAGCCTGGCTTACTTAAACATTCATTATCTTGGGCTCAGTTGGGATACGTTGACTGTTTACTGAGAAAGGATGAGCCTCTGTGTCTCCATTATCAAATGCAGAGGAACGTGTTTCGTTTGGTCCAGTCAGAACTACGGCAGCAAGTTGCGGGAAGATCAATACCACCAGACAAGCTCAACAGAGAAAAACATTCTACGTAATTGTTTCTTTAATTTCTATTTCAGTGTGCTGAGATGTCCCATTTATAAATCGGCTTTTTCAAAAGATCATAATGGACCACGTTAACAATGTATTTGCCAATATCAACACTGCTCTCTGACAGAAGGACCATATTTATGCAAAAATAATAAGTGTTTTGGTTGAGCTAGACAGTATATCCAATGAGAATAATTCAGCAATTTATAGCTATTTGTCAGCAGGGAAATGTTCTTGCCCTTCCCAGAAAAGGTTGATACAATCATTAAATCCCATGATATAATCTTTCACGCACATCCCACCTGATTAACAACACAATGTCAAACTGATTTCCCAGCTCATTTCTTATCTAATCTATGAGAACCCCATTCACATCCAACCTTCCCAGCGCCCAATTGGTCTCAGGTACCAACAAAGAGATTTCATAGTGAACATAAAATACAATCATGTTACTGAAATGTTTTTTTTTAAGTCAATAGATGAGATTCCAGTGAAGGAGAGATTCCAGTTATATACTTGGTGACTGGTTGGCCCACTGATTTATTCATTCATTCAGAGACATATTGACAAGGCAAATTGGTGGACAGACATAGAGGGGAGAAAGGACAGGCAGATTGAAGGCATGGTTTAAATGATCTGTCGCTGAACACATCGGTTCATTGACCATTAGATGGAATGACGTATTGATGTGACATCACACACATCATCACACAAACATCTCACTCTCTCATGTACTCACGCACGCACCCACACACGACCACACATACTCGCACGCACGGAAACACGCACACACAATTCCTTTGCCTTAAGAAGCGACATCCCTCAACTCTGATGCATCCCACCAAAGTCCACGTTCTGGGACAGGACAAACTGTCAGTTCTCTCATTGTCACGGTTACCCCACAGGAGATTGACAAGCAATCTCCTCCCACTTTTCAACTGTCACAAGTTGACAACAAGTGCAGTCAGTCAGAAAGCTGCATACACACTCATGGTGGTGAGACACACACCAAATCCTCAAACAAACACACACAAACACCCACACAAAACGTATCCCTTTGACACACACACGTTGTCCACTATTCCCCAAACAAACAAGGCATCATCAGACAGCATATTGTCTCCGTAATGGGATTAGATCAGTGATGATCTTCTTCTGACAGGATAATGGGAAAACAATTTCCTGAGTGGAAAAAAAATGTTGCCGTATTAAAACCTGGGAAGCAACAGAACGATGGTAAAGCGTTAATCTTACAGCTTTGTCCTCGGAGTGCGGGAACGTCGTATTTGTTCTCTCCCTGGCTGTTTTGTTTCGCTAACTCAATCCACAATGAGGAAATCGAATCTAAAATCACTCAGCCAGTCAAAGATGGATTTCACTTGTGTGTGTGTGTGTGTGTGTGTGTGTGTGTGTGTGTGTGTGTGTGAGTGAGAGAGAGAGAGAGAGAGAGAAAGAGAAAGAGAGAAATGGAGACAGGAAAACAAAGAGACAGAGACAGTGAAACGGAGACAAAAAGAGGGAGAAACAGAGAGACAATGAAGCAGAAACAGGGAGACAGAAAGAAATAGATAGAGAGACAGACAGAGAGAAAGAAACAGAGTGAGAGACAGAGAGGGCTATTACAGCATTACAATAATATGTACATTGATGGATGACAGTGGGAGGAAGAAGCAGTTCAGATTTTCTGATGTCCCTAAGACTGGCTAAGACATTCAGTGAGGGGATAGCATAGAGCCTGGATTTGTGAAGGCCTCTAATTTTTATAGAGGGATTACTGTAGAGCTGGAGTCACTGAGCTGTGAGCTGTAATTTCACACACACACACACACACACACACCCACACACACACCCACAACGCGCAAATAAATACAGACACACAAAGATAAACACACACAATCCTCAGCATTATTGACACTTTAAAAGCAACTATAACCTCCATTCTCCTTTCTCTTTAAAGATTGCTTGATCATTGAGTAATGAAACAGCTCTAACATATGCATGTATTGTAGTGTGACTTGGACGGAGGGCAAATGTCACGGAACCTAGGCTTTACCAAAACTGAAGATTAGCGAAATTTGACCCAAGTACATTTTTGACTCTTTTTTAGATAAAATCCTATTCTAAAACACAAACTAATGAAAAAGCATTCTAACAGTTCTGATTGGTCCCATGAGTTGATGGGTTGGGCCAGGGCCAAAATGCTATTGGTTAAAGAAGCATTTTTTAAAAGCTGTTTTTCACTTTGATACTCTGGTTAGAAACGATGCAATCACTTTTACTTTGCACAACAACAAACATCTTTTGTACAAAAGCCCTCATTTTGATGTCACCACAAACTATTTCTGATTGATGCAGTATCTGATTGATGTATGTAGGGAGAGATAGAGCAGCAGAGCATAAATCCTTGAAACATCCAATCATACGGCACTACCCGAAAAATAAATGGCAAATGGCAATGGTAATAAAAACATTTCACCATAGCCAAACAATGGGAATAAAAACATCTCACAATAGCCATAAACAATAGGAATAAAAACATCTCACAATAGCCATAAACAATGGGAATAAAAACGTTTCACAATAGTTACAAACAATGGGAAGAGAAACTTTTGATAACATATAAACAATGGCAATAAAACCTTTTCACAACAGATTTTATTAACAATGGTAAGTAATTCATTGATCAGAATGCACTCACTATCAAGCTGGGTGGTTGTTTCAACTTAGCTCTCTTAAAATGTATGCACTTACTGTAAGTCGCTCTGGATAAGAACGTCTGCCAAATGACTGAAATGACAATGGAAATAATGGAACAATTCAGCATTGAACAGGAAAAATGTTTTTGCCCTTCTCAGAAAAAGAGGATCTAGTCATTGAAATGCAATGCATCATCTTTATGCACATTACTGCTCATTAACATAACAACAAACTCATTTCCAAACTCATTTCTAAACTGTGACAATTCAGTTGAAAACAGGTCCGACCTGTCCATATACTTCAGTCCAACACAAAATCTCCCCTTCTAGGGTTACTCAGTCCGGTTCCGGACCCTACATCTACACTAGACAACAAAGCCACAAAATCCAAATTGGCTACATAGTAAAAATATATGAAGACAAAAATGGACTTAAGTGTTTTCTAAAATCAGTTGTGTGGTTATGGTTAAGGTAAAGTTCAGCCTTTAAATCAGACTTTCTTGTAGAAGAAGGTGGGTCAATAACACTGTCCATGTTCATTCAACAAATCATGTCTCCAGGCTGCAGCATGTGAGATGTGAAAGAGGTATCTTCATCAGGGACAAGGAGACCACAGAGACCAAACACCCAGGGGCATGTCTACCTGTCTATCTGTCGGCCTGTGTGTCTACCTGTCTGACTGTCTACCTGTCTGTCTGTTTGTCTACCTGTCTGTCTGTTTGTCTACCTGTCTGTCTGTCTATCGACTTGTCTACCTGTCTGACTGTCTGTCTGCCTGTCTGTTTGTCTACCTGTCTGTCTGTCTGTCTGTCTGAATGACTGTCTACTTGCATCTCTTTCTGTCTGACTGTCTACCTGCCTCTCTGTCTGTCTGACTGTCTTCTTGTCTCTCTGTCTGTCTTTCTACCTGTCTTTCTGTCTGACTGTCTACCGGTCTCTCTGTCTGTCTGTCTGTCTGTCTGTCCCATGGCTGGCCAAGCAGATGAAAAGCCCCAGAGCCTAGTCCTCTACCTCTCCCTCCCTTGCGTCATTTTTCCTCTGGCAGGGAAAATAGGGATAGGATGTGGATGGCACCTGGCCCGTCTTCCTGTCAGACGCAGTGACACTCTAATCACCTGTCGTCTGCCCAATCATCTGATGGCACCCTCCGTGACAGGCAAAGGGTGTGGAGGCTAGGACGCACAGCGTGTGGGTGTGTGTGTGTGCGTGTGTGTGTGCGTGATTTAAAGTCCTAATCATTGTGACACGGCATCTCCAAGGGCCACCTTAGACAGCGGTGGGTGTCAATGGTGCAGCCTGTCCCAGACACCCTGCAGAAGGTCCACGCATCAAGGGCTTCTGCACCTGACCAACATCATTCCTCAGACGGAATGAACTTCAAAAGTTCAAAATGTACCCGTAAGGGTACGAAAACATAGTCTTGATGTTAGGCTGTGTGTTTACAGTTATGCATTGTCCCCAACAAATCTATATAAAACGTTCTGCAATAACATAAGCAGAATTATTCTTTATTATCTATTCAGTTGCCAAGCTACGGTACTGCACCCTGATCTCTATGTACATAGTCTTAAGTTACCTGGTACCTGTGTACAACAACTCAGGTCACTGAGGTTGGTCATTATTGTTCTTTGTTCTTACTATTTTCTTTGTTTACTTTTATACTCCATTATTGCAAAAAGTGTCTGCAATGAAGCACTACAATGTCAGTCCACACCTGTTGCTTGTGAGGAATGTGGAGAAAAATATAACTGGAGAAACATCTACGCAGTTAAACTCAGTGACCCATCCATTGTGGATCATCATGATTCAGACCTACCCCGTATACCATAGACTAGAAGCCAACTGCAATGGCCACAAGCAGGCCAACAGAGAAAGGATAGCTCAACCAAATTAATCTCCCAAATGGATATTGATGAATGTTACTCATAAGTTAAGGAGACTGCAGTATCTCCTAACACAATGATTCTGTAAGTTAAGTCAATCACAGCTGATATTATACTACTTTAATCAGATTTACATTTCCTGTGGATACTCCAACCTGATGGTGAAGTTTGTGCTCAGACGAAAGCGGATACTGGTTTCTAGGCAACGGCTTGTGATGTCATGAACAATCCTGCACTGTTTGTTAAAACCATATAAATAAAATCAATACCACATCAACAAAAAACTATACGTAATTCCGCCAAGCAGAAGAAATTGAAGCAAGTTTAGATGTGTTCGTTGGAAATCAATTACATTCTAGGATTCAACTTTTTTTTTTAAACAAACCATAGAAGCCATAATCTAGAGTATGAATCATTGTTCAATCTTTTAAATAACAACTGATGGAAGATGTAGGTGAGGATTCCAGCTCTTACGGGACACCAACCAGAGCTACCACCTGGTTCAAAGCAGTTTGCGTCATGTTCTTTCTTCTACTAAGGGATAAAAATAAAGAAGAAAAAGAAACTCAATTTGGGGAGAGGAGTGGTGCTGGCGGGAGCTCTTTATCTCTGTTTATAGTGTTAATACGAGACCAGCTATCCCAGAGGTCTCTGGGCTCGGCCCAATATAGTGAAAAGTGACGCAGACGCCACAATGAGACGATTGGGGCAGAGTGGCTTTGAAGACGCCTTTACCGCCCGAGGGAAAACAAGCAAATAGAAAAATTAAACTAGAACATCCTCCCCCCTTCTGCCCCCGGATCCACGTGTGCTGGCTTTTATCCTCCTTCTATTTCCTGCTCTCAATTCTGTATCAGAAGGACTCAGGTTATCTCGGCTGATGTGTATTCTGTTCCAGCCTCGCAGGCAACTCACGGGCAAACAGTTTTATTTCCTTCCACGTCTCCTCTATTCTCTCCAAGATTCAGATTCGATTTATGCATGAATGACAAGGCCACTGTTGCCATAGCAGTGTGAATATACCTTGCCGGCAAAGAAAATGTGGCATACCTGCAGTACATCAACGTTTACAGGAAATGCACACGCGCACACGTGTTACCTTCCTCCTGCATCGCACCGCTCAGCCCTCGCTATCTCGCCGCTCTCCCGTCATATTCACATGACCAGAGTCCCGGTGAAAGGTCACCGTTTCGAAGACAGAGGTAACTGATGTTTCAAGTCGATGGCGATGCTCCTCTATAGAGCCTCTCTAAAGCGCTGCCTTATCTGAACACATTAGGAGGGCCACAGGCCACAGGGTTCCCAAACATTAGCAAATGGCTTCCGCGTTCAAATTAAAGGGCACTAAATGCCCATCTACACTCGATACCTTGTCAAGGAAGGCCTTGCAAAAAACAGCTATTGACAAATGGTGAGAGATGGAGAGGGTGGGGGGGGGGAGAGAGGGGAGAGGAGAAGAAGAATAGAGAGGATAACAAGCTATATATCTGAAAGCTGTCTGCCTTCCTTCACCTGAGCATTAGAGTAAACAGGTTTCCATTAATGGCCCTCGTCACATAGACGCACTGTGGGAAAGGAGCAGCACAGCGCCAGTGAAGTGATGGTTATCAGTAATCACGGCTGATTTCCTCCCTGGCTTTTAGTGCTCCACTGCCACAACAAATGGGCTATTACCGCATTTCAATGAACCGATCCGGCGGCGGATGTCTACGAACCAGTGTTAAGAATGGCTGACAGATTGGTGTTGTATTATCAGGCGGGGTTATTTTGTTTGATGTGTTATTTTTTTGGGAGAGAGCATCTGCTGAAATTATAGTTCGAAAAATTGCTAAATTTCAGCCCCTGACTTCAACCGTTGTCTGGTTCGGAACAAAGAGGACCTGTGTGGTGTTATCACAATGCAGTGTGGTGGTGAAGGCTTTAAAGGGAAAAACATGAAAACATTTACTTTTCTCACCGATGGACTTTAGCAAATACACTTCATGAATTTGAAGATAAGTTATTACTAAAAGGGCCTGAAATGAGAAGAGACTGTTAACTGCTAAATTCGGATTTTCTCTCAGGAGTCCATACGTGCATAGCAAAATAGATGGGAAGGAAGGGGGGAGGGGGGTAAAATCCCTCAAATATATTCAGGAAAAAAGAAAGATATTTGGCTGGTGAAAGTCTTACTTTTAAAAGCTATAGGTAGTTTGATGAAACTGATTGATATCATGATGATTAACTTATTTGTGTTACCTGTCTAGTTTTGGCGTGCTACAGTATACCTACAGTGGATATAAAAATCTACACACCCCTGTTAAAATGCCAGGTTCTTGTAATGTAAAAGAATGAGACAAAGATAAATCATGTCAGAACTTTTTCCACCTTTAATGTGACCTATAATGTGAACAATTCAATTGAAAAACAAACTGAAATCTTTGAGGGAGAAAAATAAAAAATAAAAAACTCACAATAACCTGGTTGCATAAGTGTGCACACCCTTAAACTAATACTTTGTTGAAGCACCTTTTTATTTTATTACAGTCTTTTTGGGTAGGAGTCTATTAGCATGGCACATCTTGACGTGGCAATATTTGCCCACTCTTCTTTGCAAAAGCGCTCCAAATCTGTCAGATTGCGAGGACATCTCCTGTGCACAGCCCTCTTCAGATCACCCCACAGATGTTCAATTGGAATCAGGTCTGGGCTCTGGCTGGGCCATTCCAAAACGTTAATCTTCTTCAGGTGAAGCCATGCTTTTGTGGATTTGGATGTGTGCTTTGGGTCGTTGTCGTGCTGAAAGGTGAACTTCCTCTTCATCTTCATCTTTCTAACGGACGCCTGAAGGTTTTGTGCAAAAATTGCCTGGTATTTGGAACTGTTCATAATTCCCTCCACCCTGACTAAGGCCCGGATTCCAGCTGAAGAAAAACAGCCCCAAAGCATGGTGCTGCCACCACCATGCTTCACTGTGGGTATGGTGTTCTTTGGGTGATGTGCATTGTTGTTTTTGCGCCAAACATACCTTTTGGAATTATGGCCAAAAAGTTCAACCTTAGTTTCATCAGACCATAACACATTTTCCCACGTGCTTTTGGGGGACTTGATGTTTGTTTTTGCAAACTTCAGCCAGGCTTGGATGTTTTTCTTTGTAAGAAAAGGCTTCCGTCTTGCCACCCTACCCCATAGCCCATTCATATGAAGAATACGGGAGATTGTTGTCACATGTAGCACACAGCCAGTATTTGCCATAAATTCCTGCAGTTCCTTTAATTTTGCTGTAGGCCTCTTGGAAGCCTCCCTGACCAGTTTTCTTCTCGTCTTTTCATCAATTTT
Source organism: Esox masquinongy (assembly GCA_016801175.1). Lineage (NCBI taxonomy): Eukaryota > Metazoa > Chordata > Actinopteri > Esociformes > Esocidae > Esox > Esox masquinongy. The sequence continues at coordinate 12,891 of JACXGI010010191.1, forward strand.
GGAGGGACGTCCAGTTCTTGGTAATGTCTCTGTTGTGCCATATTTTGTCCAATTGATGATGACTGTCTTCACTGTGTTCCATGGTATATCTAATGCTTTGGAAATTCTTTTGTACCCTACTCGTGTCTGATATCTTTCAACAATGAGAGCCCTCTGATGCTTTGGAAGCTCTGCAGACCATGGCTTTTGCACTGAGATGCAACTAAGAAAATGTCAGGAAAATCCTACTAGAACAGCTTGACTTTATTTGTGATTAATCAGAGTCACTTTAAAAGATGGCAGGTGTGTAATGACTTCTATTTAACATGAGTTTGAATGTGATTTGTTAATTCTGAACACAGCCACATCCCCAGTTATAAGAGGGTGTGCACACTTATACAACCAGGTTATTGTAAGCTTTTTATTTTTCATTTTTCCCCCTCGAAGATTTCAGTTTGTTTTTCAATTGAATTGTTCACATTATAGGTCACATTAAAAGTGGAAAAAGTTCTGACATGATTTATCTTTGTCTCATTCTTTTACATCACAAAAACCTGGCATTTTCACGGGGGTGTGTAGACTTTTTAAATCCACTGTATCTAACCTGTCTCACCAGTCTAGTACTTCTACCTATCTAACCTGTCTAGTACTACTACCTATCTAACCTGTCTAGTACTACTACCAATCTCACCTGTCTAGTACTACTACCAATCTCACCTGTCTAGTACTACTACCTATCTCACCTGTCTAGTACTTCTACCTATCTCACCTGTCTAGTACTACTAAAGTGAGGGAAATCAATTTATAACATTTTGACATGCGTTTTTCTGGATTTTTTTGTTGTTATTCTGTCTCTCATTGTTCAAATAAACCTACCATTAAAATTATAGACTGATCATTTCTTTGTCAGTGGGCAAATGTACAAAATCAGCAGGGGATCAAATAATTTTTT
>JACXGI010010191.1:13921-28381 GCA_016801175.1 Esox masquinongy
CACACACACACACACAAACACACACACACACACACAGCCGTTAGCCTCACTTATATGGATGGATTGATGGATGGATGAATGAATGGATGGATGAATGGACGGATGGACTGAGAGTTCCTGTTAAGTCAAGGCTATATGCAATATTTAAAAAAAAGACAGTAATTGGAGAGGGAGAGACACTGTGTTTAGCAACAGCATTTGGATAGGGCGGGAATTGAGCCACTTCTAAAACATTCCTCCATGTTCTAGCACACTCTGCCAACAGACACTGTTTGTGTTTGTTTGTCTAAACTCCATCACACACACACACACACACACAAACACACACACACAGACACAAAGACACAGACACACAGACACAAACACACACTAAGAGCACAGAGACATGAGGAAACACAACCATTCTGTAAGTCAATGGAATCTTTCCAGCATATTTTTCTGGAAGGCGTTTTGTTCCAGGTGAGTGTAGTTCTGCCAGCCTGCACCCCTGCCCCAACCCCCACCCTCCACTCCCCCTTAACCCCCACCCTCCACTCCCCCCAAACCTCCCACTCCACTCCCCCAAACCTATCTTCCACTCCCCCAACCTCCCTCCAGATAGATAGGCAGAGAGACGGTGAGAGACAGACAGAGAGGCAGACAGACAGAACGAGAGACAGACAGACAGGGAGGGAGGGAAGGACAGAGGGAGGTACAGAGAGAGAAAGAATGACAGAGACAAAAAGAAACAGAGAGCGAGTGAGACAAACACTGTGACGGTCAGAGACAGACAGACAGACAGACATTGAGAGACAGACAAACAGACAGACAGACAAGCAAGGCATCACACCCACCAGGTCCATATATAGCCGGGCCTGTGACATTCTACCTGCCCGGGACCAGATAATCATGATGAATGGCTGCCGAGCTGACTGCCAGCGCCAGGCTTTCCTCTCCGCTCCGTGTTCTGGCTCGCATCCTCCCTCTCTCATCTCCCTCTTTTATTCCTCTTATTCATGCCTTTCTCTTCTTCTCAGCCAGCCACCCGATTATCCTCCTCATCCTAATTCTCTCTCTCTTTCCCTCTCTTACTCTCTTTCTTTCATTCTCGCCTGTCTTCCACCGCTGTCTGCTTTCTTTCTGCGTTCTATTTCAGGGCAAACAAAGGAGGAAGTGGTGAATTAAAGGGAGTAAAATAAAGGCCGCATGTCGACCGAGGTATTGCGATGGTGCAGGGTGTGTCGCAACGGTTGTTGGCTAGAACAATGCCGGGGTCATAACAACGCCAGGTGAACCGTCCCCAGCAGATAACGGTGAAGCTCTACACAGGTGTGTATAATGACAGTAATGTTGCTTTATCGATGGTAGCAATTACAGAAATAGGCAAAGAAAGTGTTTAGGAGAAAATGTTCATTAATATAACATTAATCCATGAAGAAGGAAACTGCAACTGTTTGTCTGGTGAGCACTGTCCTCTGTTGCTTCCCAACACTGTCTAAATCCTGCCTGACTCTTACAGTTTTTTACGATTGCTCACAAGCATTGTTCAGTAATGTGGATACATGTGCAAAACTCTTAATACAGTTATCAAAACAACATGGCTTGGCAATGCACATCCTAAATGTCTCAAAAGTAAATCTTTCTACCAAATGAAAGCTGACAGTCTCTCACGACATGCACGCTTTGTCATTCCTAATATCACGACCTACAAAACTCTAAACACAGCTACCACTTGAAAATGTGTCAATTTGTCTTTAACATCATATTTTTTTAGCTCAACCAACAGTCAATCACAAACGAAGAGTGGCAAACCTGTACTGTATAGAATGTTCTACAAGACATGCAAAGAAATAAAGCAGAAAGGCTGCAATATGCTTCCATGCAATTTACAGGATTTTTGCTATTTACTGTATTTTGCTTTTTGCAGAGTAATTCCAAGATATACAAAAATAAATAAATTCAGTACTGTTAAACAAACAAACAGTTTATACACACTATATATATGCATAGCAAATGAAACAGATACATAACAATGCTAGTCAACCCCGTCTGCTGAATTGGGCCGCAGGTTCTGATCCATATTGGGCTTGGCAGGTCTTCAGTTACGTAATGTAGAATGAAAATCAGCTGCGAATAATTAGTTGTCATTATTTAATTTCTATTTTGCTTTTCTTATAGAAATGTAAAAAATGTAAATAATTAAATTTTGAGTAGCTTTTGAACTTAAGTTTAACAGTTTTGATAAGGGTATCTTAACATTTGCAAAATGGTCTGTAGATCCATAGTTTTCTTGGTAAATGTGTTTTTGTGAGGCAAGTAATTATGAAATTTGAAAGATGTTTTTACATTTTTTGTCAAAGCAACGACAAATGGTCCACAGGCTGTCACATGGAGTGTTGCTGTGAACTGTATTTAGAGTTTTGCACAGGCTGCCACATGGAGTGTTGCTGTGAACTGTATTTAGAGTTTTGCACATGTATCCACAGTATTGAACAATGCTTGTTAGCAATCGTAAAAACTGTGATCAGCATTCAGTCTACCCTGCCCCCACATCAGAAATATACAGAGTCCTTTTTTAACATTACATTAACTCAGTGGGCCTGTCCCATCATTCAGGATCCATCCCGGCTGGGACAAGAGTCACTTCCAGACAGACGGGCGGGCAGACCTGGTCGGAGGGATGACTGAACTGAATGTGTGTTAAAAGGCCATTGCCCTGTATCATCCATCTGCTGTAGATCTGCTGTCATCCTAGACCTGGCCCCTGCAATGCAGAAGACCATTACTGGAAATGACACTGGCCTTGACGTTGTCACCCACCACCTATCATTGTGTTGGGTCTGTGTGTGTGTCTGTGTGTGTGTCTGTGTGGAGAGGGCAGTCTGCATGTGTGTGTGTGTGTGTGTGTGTGTGTGTGTGTGTGCGTGTGTGTATAAACAGATTCTGTATCCATCACCCCGTATTTGTTACTGCAGACTCTTGGTTCTGCTTCAACATCTACATAGAAGAGGGAACTAAACAATCAGTCTGATTCCGAAACATCCGGTACTTCCCAGGTAACTGCCTTAAGAGTCACTAACGAGGGCAGTTTGTCCCCAAAGCACATCTCAGGAACGACTGAGCCAGAACCATTGTATGGGCCAATTACTTTAAGCGGTCCAATATGGCAACCGTGGGCGTAGGCAAGTCGCTATTATAACCCCGGCACACTCAGAACAGATAATTGGTGTAATAAGTGCCTCTCGTTACTGGAATAAAAGCATGTGTCTACATTGTCACCTCACCACTCCAGCTGTGGGAGTACAGGGCTTCGACCTGGTATTACACGTTGTTGTTCCACAGGCAGGTCGACCACGGTGTGTACATTAGAGGGACAAAGGCAAAGGATGATTCATCCAACCTTGCTTGTTTGATATACATTCAAACACGACACAGAAGATTTTAAGGAAGTAACAAAAGTCAGGGAAACTCATCGAAGTTAAACGGGCAAAAAAAAAATTTGTGTGTCTGCGTGGTTTTTTTTGTGCGTGCTTGTTTGTTTTTTTTGTCCGTGCGCGCTTGTTTTTGTGTTCGTGGATTGGCAGTTTAATAACAATGCATAAAGAAAAGCAGCCGTGAGTCTCATCTTCAAAATAAATGTTGCCATGAACTATCAAAGAAAGCCTTACATGAATAAACTATCAAACTCGGGTAACTACATAATTTTTAAAATATATTATTTTCAACTGACAGGTGCAAACTGTCAAAATGGATTACTGTTGTTACGCCATGATTGTTAGTACAACGCAGTGATGCCTGTCGTTGTCGTTGTAATGTTCTGGTCTTTTTGAAGACACTGCACAAAGCCAGTTTTCTACTCTCCACAATAACATCATTGTCCGCTTTGAATGTTTTTGACAGAGAGAGAACGGGAACTATATGGGGTAGAGTCGTATAGGGCTGAGCTGTCCATCAGAGGAGTTGGCATTTTAATAAAAATGTATCCCAATCTTCCAGTCTGTTAGTAAAGTTAGTTTGAAAGAAATGAATCAGAATCTTCCAGTCTGATAGTAAAGTCAGTTACAAATTAATAAATCAGAATCATCCAGAGCCTGATACTAATTTAATTATAAAGAAAGAGAGCGGCCAATCATTATTTTATATTTGTCTTATCAGACTTTTCATTGTAGGATAACAGATTACTTCCTGTTTGACTCTCGGACATTTGTACAATGTTCTGAAGCTAAGCAACAGACACACCTGTGTTGTACATGTCCTTCTCTGCTTCATTCAGTCATTTTCTACCACTTCCCATGCGTCATGATAGAATGGCAGAAAAAAGGTGGCATGGGGTGGGGGTGTAGAAAGGAAATGGGGGGGGACAACGGGTGAGTAGAGAGAAAGGGGGAGAAGGAGCCGCCTGATAGCGTAGGAGAAAATAGAAACAGAAATAATGTGAGAAAATGCCCACGATGCATCACGGCTGATCATGTGACATCGTAGACAGCGGTGTCCGGCTGATATCTCTCTCTTCCTGTGCCTGTCTCTCCTGACGCTCTTTTTACAAAAACATACCATGAAGTTGCATTTGGACAAGGTCGACAGCCAAGGCTGACAGTAACTGTGAGAGTGAGAAATCGAGAAATCAAGCTAGAGAGAGAGAGAGATGGGGGAGGACAGAGGGAGACAGAGAGAAGAGAGAGGCAGGAGAGAGGGAGAGACACAGAGAAAAGGGAGAGAGAAAGGGAAAGGGGAGAGATAGGAGAGAGATAGAGAAGAGACAGACCAGACCAGACAAGAACAAGGTCTGTGGTAAAATGCAGCGTGGGTCCTTGTCACAGTGAATGACTGTACAGCAGAATGGTCCCCATGACCAGACAGCCCCTGCTAAGGTCAGTGCTCGTTCCTATCAGTCTTCACATCCTCTCAGAACCACACGCGGTAACATCGGCAATGTTGTCATGGCAGAATCAGTCTCCTCTTCACGGCCCCACGCATTCAGACGATTGCCGTTGACAACGAGTTAGACAAGAGAGGACAGGTACGACTTCCAGGAATTCAAGCTGGACCCTCAGTTTTCACGTCCATTTGAGGACCTTTATGATACATACTTAAAGAACAGACCGTATGAATGAGCTTAGTCCAGCGGTCGCACACCATCAGAACCCCGAATGTAAGCTTGTCTTTGTCGGTAAACAAATGTAAACAAACACTGTGTTGCCTCAACACGTGGTTCACACTGTGACGAAGATGCAGGGCCCACAAATCACCTTCCGATCACTGCTGGTATCTTAATAACAAGTTACTAGCTGGTGGTTACACAGAAATGGTAATGGTCTACCTTAGGGATTCCCATCCCTACATAACAAACTAAAAATGATTTGACTGAAATCGTAGCCAAAATGTCAAATATTTTAAGACATTTTGTTTTATTTAATTGCGCTTTTAAATTGTAAGCAACTACACTCTCTATCACATCTTTCCAGATTAAATTTCATCACTGTTGTACAATATGTCACAACATAACTCCTGGCTTATTTAGTGTGGACCTGTAAACAAAAATAAATGTTAGTTATGAAGGGATATAATTCCTAAATATTGTATAAATGCAAAAATTATTTATCTCTCCGCTAACCGCACAACATTTGAAATGTTAAGCTACTATTTTCTATACCAGCCTAACAACCCAATTACCCGTATTAAAATAACAAATAATGATGAATCAAAACACAATACATTAAATGTCACAGTTATTTTTAAATGTCAAATGTGTAGGCTTACAGTTTAGGAAGCTGGAAATAAAACATGTATCCTACACAGAGATTTTTATTTCGAACAATGTTCAGAGTAGCCTACCATCATAGTATATTTGAAACTATTCTGAAAATGTACAGGCAAAGCTATAAAAGCGAGAACTGACAGTAAACGACGTCCAAACTACAGGCCTACTTACGGTCCATCCTTGATTTCATAGTTCTATAAATCTGAGAGTAGTTACTTTTCTCCAGAGTCACACTCACACTTGAGTCAAGTGTATGTATATAAAGGAAAGAACTGACCATCTATTATATTCAAATGACAACAGTTCCAATAAGGTCACTGAAGCATTTATATGTTATATGCTTAAAGAGTCAATGGATGAATATCCTGATTTTCTTAATGACTGTCCCTTTAAAGGAAGATGCATTGGAGATGAATTCAGTGAAGATAAGTGCAGCTGTCAGACAACTGCTAGTTTTGTCTTCAACCTCGGCCTGTCAGTTAATTGGCTATTTGGAGACAAGTGGCCTGGTGGAATAAAGCCAGCGATTAAAAAGAGGCCAAACTCTCTGCTTTGACATCTCTATGCTGAAAGCCACCCACGCAACACACATACACACACACACACACGCACACACACACACACACACACCACACCCACACACACACATACAGCTGTCATCTCGTAGGGCCTGCTACTAAAACCATTGTGCAGGTTGTCTGAGCTTTGTTCAAGCCCCTGCTACTAAACCCAGGGTGGAGTTTGTCTGAGCTGTCTTCAAGACCCTGCTACTAAACCCAGGTTGGAGTTTGTCTGAGCTATCTACAAGCCCCTGCTACTAAACCCATTGTGCAGGTTGTCTGAGCTATCTTCAAGCCCCTGCTACTAAACCCAGGGTGGAGTTTGTCTGAGCTATCTACAAGCCCCTGCTACTAAACCCAGGGTGGAGTTTGTCTGAGCTATCTTCAAGCCCCTACTACTAAACCCAGGGTGAAGTTTGTCTGAGCTTTGTTCAAGTCCCTGCTACATAACCCAGGGTGGAGATTGTCTGAGCTTTGTTCAAGTCCCTGCTACATAACCCAGGGTGGGGTTTGTCTGAGCTTTGTTCAAGTCCCTGCTACATAACCCAGGGTAGAAACTAGAGCTTGGCTATTTTAAGTGAAGAGCAGAAAGAGGAAAACACTGCTGAACACGCAGAATGACCTTTCCGCTGACGGAGGGCAAAATAATAATAACTATAGCAAAGCTATGAAAAGAAGAGTAAGTAAATGTCAACAGAAATACTATTCGGTTTTTACAATACTTGGGTGGGTGGTTTAGAGGATTATTGCTCCACAGCCAGATAGAATGGTCTGATACAGCGTTGAAAATTGATCATAATTACTTAGTAGGTTATATAATATATGTTGTAAGAGAACTGAAGGCTATTTACATTCCTCGTAATACAGGTTATTTTAGAGGCTTTTCTACGGATTAGCCTTGATGAAGTGTTGCTACCACCTACTAAAAAATATTATATTTATTGTGTTTTCTTCTATTTGGATTGGAAACTGCAAGATGCTGCCAATTATTTTCTACTAGTAAGATTCATTCATTAATTATATTTCTTTGTTTCATGCAGATTGAAGAAAAGTCGCTAATTAGCTTTAGCGCAATTACCAACTAGTGTTAATGTATTCACTGTGTCTATGATTCGACAACTAACATTGTTAATGGTTTTATAAACTACATGTAATTTAATTTAAACTGCATGTGACAGAGACATATCCCTTTTCATCTAAGTTCATGGATGCCAAAATTGACAGCTTTTCTGTTCTATTTTTGTTTGGGTTTTTTTTGTTTCATGTGTTAGTTTTTTTTCCACTCCTGTCTTTATTCCAGTAGCTTAAACCAAAAAACAAAACACACCCAAGTATATGTTTGTTAAAAAAAACTAATGGTCGATCAGTTTATGTTATCCAAGACATAAGGTAGAAGTTATATTTTTAGCAGAGCAAGGAGTTTCCAGCCACTCATTGATCCCAATCATCTCCTCCCAGCTCAGTGATACAAAGCCTTCATACTTCAGATAGTGTCAACATCATTACACCTTCAGGTCCGTTTTTACAGGCACTTTGAAATACTGAACATGTATCCATAAACTGCAGAATGCATAGCTAACACATCGGTTTATACGACATGTCACAACTATAGTTGCATATAACTATTGTGACGTATTCTAATGATTACATTTAGTTGGGCAGACAGGAGGAAGTAATGGCTGAATGATGCAGTGACTAAGACAACGCAGCTAAGTAATGGTTCCAAACAGCCGGACCGAGCGTGTCAGGACACAGCAGTAACTTCCCACTCTGACGTTTGGCTTGCCGGGGACCAGTGGCACTAAAAAGACAACCACAACCCTCTTATGGAACCGTACAGCAGAGAAGAGGACAGGTGTGGAGAGGACAAGAGAGGAGAGGGGAGGAGAAGAGAGGGAGGGGGAGAGAGGAGGAGAGAGGAAGAGAGCACCAGCTCACCTAGGATACAAACACAGCATTGCAGATGTGGTGTGGCAGGTAGCTTAGTGATTAGAGCATCTGAAAGCCTGGCGGTTAGAGAATTCGGCAAGGTGAAAATTCTGTTGTATCTGTCATTGAGCAAGACAGTTAATCCTAATTGCTCCTGTAAGTCATTCTGGGTTTCTGCTAAATTGTTCAAATCTAATTGCATTCAGTACATAGGCTCAGACTTGGAGACACAAACACACACACTGATATTTCAGTTTATCTAGATTTTATTTACTTTAGATAGTAACCACTTCATTTGCTCTATTTCTTCTTTATTGTCATTATTTATACAGTAACTGCTGAAAATTCTATTCCAACCTTTTTATATCATATGTCATGGTTATATCTACATGTCATGGTTATATAACATGTCATGGTTATATCTACATGTCATGGTTATATCACATATCATGGTTATATCTACATGTCATGGTTATATCACATGTCATGGTTATATCACATGTCATGGTTATATCTACATGTCAGGGTTATATCTACATGTCAGGGTTATATCTACAAGTCATGGTTATATCACATGTCATGGTTATATCTACATGTCATGGTTATATCACATGTCATGGTTATATCTACATGTCATGGTTATATCACATGTCATGGTTATATCACATGTGATGGTTATATCTACGTCATGGTTATATCAACATGTCATGGTTATATCTACATGTCATAGTTAAGGTTTTTGGCTCTCTGGCCTGATAGCTTCTTGCCCCCTGAAAGGCTAGAAGGCTGAAACGTAGACACTGGCTGGCGATATTTAAACAAGGAATGAAGAGATATAGCAAAAATTACTTTCCCTCCCATCCTTCATGTTAAGGGCGTTGAAGCCAACTGTAGAGGTGGCTCCCGTCAAGGTCTGTGTTCATATATTTTAAACCTGTCTGTTCAACACTGTTGGAGCTAATAACATTTATGTGTTTGTGTAGTGATTGATAAAACATCTGCTAATCTCCCTTTCCCCACCACAATCGCACACACACCCCTACACAAACACACACACACACACACACAAATTCACATAACAAATGACTGCCTCAAGGAAATCCACATGAGGACGGGCATTGCTGGAAATGGGTCAGCACAGCTCCCGGTGTAACGAATGTGTCACATTACAGATGAGGAAGCAGCTGCCTCTTTTGAAAAGTAGCAGTCCAGTCCCGATGGGGTGCTCCATACTGTAGGAACCACGTCTGGGGGGACATGGAAGGTACTGCGGTGCCAGACACTCCTACAACTCAGCCAGGTGTCACTCTCAGCTGGGGGATAGTGGCTACGGCAGGTTGCCCCAAGGCCTGGAGAACGACGCTCACACACAGGTGTTTGGTCTTGGCGGATATAAAGCAGGTACAGTTGTTTTTGTTTTTGAAGAATGCCTCACCGACACACACACACGCACACACACACACACTCGTAGCCAGGTGTTAAGGCAGGGAGCTGACTGGCGCAGTGAAGAGTAGTAATGAGTACTCATGGGGGAGGGGGGGTACCTGGTAGATGTACTGCCTATCTGACTTCAGCTCAGACAAGCCCAACAGGTAGACACACACACACACACACACAGACACACACACCCACACGCTTGCACACATGAACACCCACACACGTACAGGCACACTAATGAAAACAAGTGCATGCATGTAGACACAAACAAGCTTGTGTTAGATAAACAGTGATGAGGTGTGGTACCATAGCTGAGTGTTGTGTCAGTGTGTTAGATAAACAGTGACGAGGTGTGGTACCGTAACTGAGTGTTGTGTCAGTGTGTTAGATAAACAGTGACGAGGTGTGGTATCGTAACTGAGTGTTGTGTCAGTGTGTTAGATAAACAGTGACGAGGTGTGGTACCGTAGCTGAGTGTTGTGTCAGTGTGTTAGATAAACACTTCCCATTGGGTCTCTGAAAAGCTCTATAGTAGTTTAATGTATTATTATTATTGTTACCACTCATAGGAACACCGCTCATAGGAACACCACCTATAGGAACACCACCCATAGGAACACCGCCCATAGGAACACCACCCATAGGAACACCACCCATAGGAACACCGCTCATAGAAACACCGCCCATAGGAACACCGCCCATAGGAACACCCCCATAGGAACACCGCTCATAGGAACACCACCTATAGGAACACCGCCCATAGGAACACCACCCACAGGAACACCGCTCATAGGAACAGGGTCATGTAGGGGACTTCTCTGGCCTTTAACACATGTCATCTAATCTAGTGGCATTCTCAGTAAGGTACAGACAGTAAGACACAATCAGTAAGATACAGGCAGTAAGGTACAGACAGTAAGGTACAATTAGTAAGGTACAGACATTTAGGTACAGACAGTTAGAAACAGACAGGTACAGACAGTTAGGTACAGACAGTAAAATACAATCAGTAAGGTACAGACATTTAGGTACAGACAGTTAGATACAGACAGTCAGGTACAGACAGGTACAGACAATAAGATACAATCAGTAAGGTACAATCAGTAAGGTACAGACATTTAGGTACAGACAGTTAGATACAGACAGTCAGGTACAGACAGTTAGATACAGACAGTTAGGTACAGACAATAAGATACAATCAGTAAGATACAGACAGTTAGGTACAGACAGTAAGGTACAATCAGTAAGGTACAGACATTTAGGTACAGACAGTCAGGTACAGACAGTCAGGTCTATGAACATGTTGTTTAATTAGATTTGTGGCAGGGAGGCTGAACTCCTCCCCCCCAAAATAACTTTTTTTTTCATACGCAACACATGTGTCTCAGCATGCATATTGGCCCAACAGTGACGTGTCCATCCCAGAGGTCCCAGCTCTCATCACAGACCACACATGTACAGCCCAACGTGGCCTCAGGCCCACAGTGCTGTGTGATGGAAAGGAAGTCATACATCAGCTTGCTCAGGAACCCAATTAAAAGCTCGGCAGAAAAATGTGCTGTTAATGAAGAATGGCTAGAGAGTAACAGAGCCGCGATCTGGTCCCCGTCAGATGGTTTATATGGCTGAGTTAACACTGAGTCTGTCATGACCGGACGCAGGTGGAACAGAGCTAGTTTGGAGGAGCACGCTCGCGTCGTGTTTTAGTCTCTTTGTCACACACGTGCGTACGCACTCACACATTTGCAGGGGTGAACAGTACACACTCACATGCATACACTGGCGTGGACACACTCGCACACATGCGCAAGCGTACCCACGCTGACCTCTTAAGCTGCAGGTGTTCATTTCATCAAAGGTGAAAATAAGATGACGTTACGTTAGAATACAGGTCAAAGTTCATAGTAAGGAGATCAAAGGTCATGAGGTGATGTTATATTAGAATACAGGTCAAAGGTCATAATAAGGTAAGATTATGTTAGAATGCAGGTGGTCATATAACACACACACACAGGAGACCCTGTTGATTAATTGCAATACAGATAAATAAGAAAGTTAGGGATCTCCAAGAGGTAACATATTAGGAGATCTAGGAGAGGGGTAATATATTAGGAGATCTAGGAGAGGGGTAACATATTAGGAGATCTAGGAGAGGGGTAATATATTAGGAGATCTAGGATAGTGGTAATATATTAGGAGATCTAGGAGAGGGGTAACATATTAGGAGATCTAGGTGAGGGGTAACATTTTAGGAGATCTAGGAGAGGGGTAACATTTTAGGAGATCTAACTCTTTTGGAGATCTAGGAGAGGGGTAACATTTTAGGAGATCTAGGAGAGGGGTAACATTTTAGCAGATCTAGGACAGGAGTAACATATTAGGAGATCTAGAAGGGGGCAATATGTTAGAAAGCCCAGCTCCAGTAACTGAAGACCCAACACAACAGCGTGAGGCCAATGTGCAGAAAGCCTGAAAGAGATTGAAAAGATATAAAATAGACTGACAGTCATGGAAAAAAAGAATCAGAGAAAGAAAAGGGGATAAAATAGATAAATTGAGATAGGTGGACGAGAGGATATAAAACCTGCTTTGTTGTCCTGCGGACTCTGTTGTTCTGAAAGCTAACATCTCCACTCAGACAATCAACATCTAACTCATGGAAAACTGCTGACAGAGAGGCAAACACATCTGTATCAACACATTTCAACCAAATCCTATGTCCCTGCAGGAGAGAGGAAAAGAAAAGGACACAGAGAGGGAAAGAGAGGAGAAAGGGGGCAGGGAGAAGGAGGAAATCATGTATTTGACTGTGAGATGCATCAGGACAATTTATGCCTCCTTTCATGGGGATACATTTTCATTTTTAAACCCTACCACGGTTTCTCTAAACCTGGGAAGTTGCTTCAGGTGTGTGTGTGTGTGTGTGTGTGTGTGTGTGTGCGTGTGCCTGCGTGTGTGCGTGCGTGCGTGTGTGTGTAACTAACTTTCACTCACACACCCTGCTCCACTCCCTCTCTCTCCCCCCTTTTCTCGCACACACACTTATCTCTTCTTTCGTAGTTCTGTTTTAGGTTTTTTTCTTTGTTCCGCAATTGCCATTTTCAGTCACACGTTGTGTTTCATTCCGACCGTCTAGTTGTCTATGGCACATGAGAATTTAACTTCCAGTCAGCAGCATGTTGTAATAAACACTCCAATACACAGACACCAACACAGACAGACGTTCTATCAATATTTCTGGCCAATACACACACACTCTAATTTGCAGGCACATGCAGAGGCATTTTCATGCTAATAGGTTTATGATGGAACTGTAATTAAAAACAGTCAGGTGCATTCCTTTCTACACCGTTTGAGGTCTTGACAAACATAAGAAGGATGAGATGCATGAAAAAAGAAAAACACAGAAAGAGAAAGAGAGAGATACATACAAACCAACAGACTGACTGACAAAGAGAGAGACTGAGAGAGAGATACATAAAACCAACAGACTGACTGACAAAGAGAGAGAGGGAGAGAGAGAGATACATAAAACCAACAGACTGACTGACAAAGAGAGAGAGACATACAGACCAACAGACTGGCTGACAAAGAGAGAGAGACATACAAGCCAACAGACTGACTGACAAAGAGAGAGATACATACAGACCAACAGACTGACTGACAAAGAGAGGGAGAGAGATATAGACCAACATACTGACTGACAAAGAGAGAGAGAGATACAGACCATCAGACTGACTGACAAAGAGAGAGAGAGATACACACAGACCAACAGACTGACTGACAAAGAGAGAGAGAGATACATACAGACAAACAGACTGACTGACAAAGAGAGGGAGAGAGATATAGACCAACATACTGACTGACAAAGAGAGAGAGAGATACAGACCAACAGACTGACTGACAAAGAGCGAGAGAGATACATACAGACCAACAGACTGGCTGACAAAGGGAGAGAGGGAGACAGAGAGAAAGATATAGACCAACACGCTATCTGACAGAGAGAGTTACGCTAGCAGACAGAACCCACTGTAGGTGTCATTTGGAGACTGGAGCTCCTGCAGACGATTCCTGGCTCTCCCTCCCAGGTGAAAAAAACACTGTCCTGAAGAATCTTCCTGTCCCACTCTTTCTCTCTCTCATAAACACATGTGACAAGTTAACTTTTTAATACTCTCTCTATATCTTTTTCTCTCAGAGAAGCACATGACGTGCATTCCTGCAGGCACACAGACACAATGGACTTCTATGTACATAGAGACTGACACAAAGACACACTACCCTCTCGAGCAATCAATTCCCTTCTATAGAGCAGTGTACTGCCAGGGAAGTGGGTCCAGTCCTCTCTGCCTCGGTCAGTGTTTCTACATCTTTGTGTAGGTATTACACACACAAACACATGCACACAGAAACACACACGCACACAGAAACACAGTGCCTCTCTGTCTCTATTAAACCTAAATTCAATTGAAAGGCATTTATTGGTATGGAAAACATTTGTTTACACTGCCAAAACAAATGGAAAATAAACATACAAATAATTATAATGTCTCTCTCTCTCTCTCTCTCACTCTCTCTCTCTCTCGACTAAGTGTGCTTGGCAACTTTAGCGGTCCATAAGGAAGTGAAAGGCTTGCTGGGATACTGTAGTCCTCCTGAGTGATGTCCCTCTCTAAATGAGTGGACTTTTTTGCTGACAACATGCCATTGGTGAAGGATAGCGAGATTAGGAAAATGTATGTGTGAGTGTATCCGTGTGTGTGTGTGTGTGTGTGTGTGTGTGTGTGTGTGTGT
>JACXGI010010192.1:0-28275 GCA_016801175.1 Esox masquinongy
TTGTATCTCAAATGCAATACATTTTATTTCAGACTGTAACACCCCTTTAACACCACAAATCACTTAGGAGCTAAGAGCTAGATGCACATACCTGTACAGGTTGGGAAGTCTGCGCTCCACTCCCCTGATCCTGAACACTTCATGCTTGAGGCCCCTTGGTGGCTGAAGCCCTCATCACAGCTGAAGGTGCAGCTAGAGCTCCAGGAATGGGAGGGGTCCTCACAGCTGACCTGGCCCCCATGTGGTGCTACAGGAGATGGGCACTGAATAGCTGAGGGAAGAACACTGTACTTAGTAAATATAGAAAAGGGGCCATCCCTGGGGGTGACACAAACAACTTTGATATTATATCCTATTGTGAGTAGCTTACTGACACAACATATGAATTGTATCTCAAATTCAAACCATGTTTCATCCAAGCAGTAACACCCCAAAACACTAAGGACCTAGATGTGTCTCCAACTCTTTGTACCTGTGCAGGTGGGCATGTCTGTGCTCCATTGTCCCATCTCTGTGCACTTCATACTGGGTGCCCCAAGTAGGTGGAAACCTGCAGCACAGCTGAAACTACAGGTGGAGTTCAGCCAGAGGGCGTTGGGGGCATGGCTACACTCAGTCAACAAGTGAACTCCTTTCTCTGGTTCCAGGCATTTGATAGCTGAATGACAAAGATGGAGAAAGAGAAAGTAGCAGTAGAAAGTTAACCAGAGTGGTTAATAGATGACAGTATGATAACAAGTTCTGGAATTCAAAACCTAAAGCCCCTTACCTTCACATTGCGGTATCTTCTCACTCCACTTTGCAGCTGATGTGCAGATCACCTTGCTGGCCCCCTGTAGGCGATAACCCTCAGAGCAGCTAAAGCTGCAGCTGCTTCCGTAAGTGAAGTCTTCTTCACAGGTGATAGCGCCATCCTGTGGCTTTTGGATTGAAGGGCAGCTTACAGCTGCAGGACAGAGATGGAATATTGGAGACAGGGATCAGTCTGAGTCCAGAGAACAATCCAGGAATGTAATAAAAACATTTGTCTGTCCTAGACCTATCTGAATGGAACATTTCCTGTGTAATGTATTTGCAGCAACTACAACAGATATGTTAAGTGGACAGATATATAGAACCACACATACCAACACACTGTGGTATTGAGGTGTTCCACTGTCCTGACGCTCCACACTGCAGGACAGGAGAGCTGTCGACCATCTCATAGCCCTCCTTACAGGTAAACACACAGGTAGACAGGTAGCTGAAGGAGCCCAGTGGATGGTAACAGGCCATGGAACCCATCCTGGGTTCATACAGCTTACTGCATTGCAGCACTTGGTAGGGAGAGGGCAAATGGCAATATATTACTAAATGTTTGACAAGCACATTCCTTAAGACTATGCAAACCATGGAAATACGGTAGGTCTAAATTGTCCTACTGGTAAAATCTTGACTAATCCAGAATAAAAATCTAGATTTATTTGTTTAAATGCTCAGATTGAAGTATTCTCTCCATGAGATTAATTTTGGCATAGAGAAGGAAATTGAGAAATAAAGTGAGAAATAAATTCTAGCTGTAATGCTGTCCTTCCAGAAGACCATAAAAACTTACATTCACAGGTAGGAGGCTGTCTCGACCATGATTGTGAGGCTGTGCATTTCATATTCCCAGAACTGCTTAGCTGGTACCCTTCTTCACAGGAATACTGACATGTTGAGTTGAAGGAGAAATTCCCATTGGGGTGGGAGCAACTGACACTGGCTTTATCAGGGACAGTGACTTCCTCCATCTTACATTGAATAACTGCCAAAAATAGAAAAAAAACATGATCTTAATTTAAGAGAACCTGGAATATGATAGAATACTTAAGTTGGTTTCATACTGTAGGCTATATATGAATAAGATTATTAGAGTATATTTTTGCTTACCTTTCTCACACTGGTTTCCGTAGAAACCCTCGAAGCACTCACATTTGTGGCTGTTGATGGTCTCCACACAGTCTCCATGGTAGCACGAGTCACTCTGACATGAGGCTGTGTAACACAGAGCCGTCTTTTTCTTCATACATGACTCATCATTCCACTTCCCTGCGTCCTTGTCCCTCTTGATGTACATCTCTACGCAGTCCTCGTTGTTCCTACTGTTGTTGGGTTCGCCCTCTGCCCAGTTCTCTGCCTCGGCCGTCAGAGTCTTATTGGTGCCCACCCAGGTCCACACGTTGGCCACCTTACGGATCCCTATCCAGTAGTACGTAGACTTCTTGGGCAGGATGCCGTTAAGGTGAGAGATCTCTTCACGGTTCTGAATGGCTACCATGTCAGTGTAGTGCTCCCTGCACCACGTTCTAGCAGTGTCCCAGTTCATAGTGTCAGTGGAATAATGGTAAGACCAGCCTTCTACTGCAGTCCATATGGTGAAAACTGAAGATTCACATGTAAGAAGGTCAATATATATATACAGTATATAATTGAATTCCTACTGTTGTATTCAGGCTCAACATACTTTGACACTGTATAACACTGCATTTCGTTGTTCTGTACTTGTACAGTTCAATGACAATAAAGTTTAATCTAATCTAATACTCTTCCTGGTGCTTAAATTAATGGATGCTTAGAAGGCATAGATATTTTGAATGTTGGTTGCTTACTTGAGTACAAGAGGATGTGGTAGAACCATGAGCTAGAGGTTCTGGCTGCATGATTTTGCAGCAATCTGAAGCAGATGTCCTGTGGAATTTAAATCATTTTAATGAGAGATGAGACACCATTAAGCCATTCTTTTGAGACTATGAAATGAATTAGCTCTCCGAACTGGATAAAACTTAATTTTAGGGCAGGATTAAATTCTCTAGAGTACTTACCATTGTAGAATTAGAATGTGATGGTCTAGTGCAGTTAAATCACCAAATATATCTCTTCACCAGAGGCTGAAATGATAATGCTTCTGGTGCAAGTGGATATATATATACTCCAACCCATACTATGAAACCACACATTTACTGGAATTCATCACAATGACATTGGCATTCCAAATGAATTCTGGAATTTCCCCATTGGAAACTTTCTCCCTCTTTCTACCCTATTGTGTTGAACAGATAGAGGTTTCTCAGTCCTAAGAGCCCACATCCCCATTTGCTGGATAGGAAGTGAACAGGATGAGGAGAGTGAGGAAGCAGGAATCTCCCAATCATTAAAAACAGCCTCTGCCCTGGAGAGATACTGATGTCCTTAGCGGGTTGATTTTTTTAGGGGGAAAAAACATTTCCTGCCTTTAAGCCACTTAAAACAAAGTCTTGGTTGTTAGATTTTGGGTATATAAATACCAAAAGTAATACTTTGTCACGAGATGGCCATAAACAATAATTATTAGAAGTATTACAATCATTATTATCCTCCCACCTATTGCTCCAATTGGCACAGCTGATTAACCACTTTTAAATCCAGGCTAAAAACCTTTGTTTTCTGCTGCCTTTTATTAATTTTTTAATAATATTTTATGCTTTGTTTTTTATATGTGATATTTTCTTTTTATGATTTGTCTTTGATGGTAAATTTATTTTTAGTAGCCTGATGTTTGTTTTGTTGTTTTTGGCCTAATAATGTGAAGCACCTTGAATTGCCCCAGTTTATGAAACGTGCTGTACAAATAAACTTGCCTTGTCTTGCTTATCAACGGATCATAGTTCTACATAGGAGCGGCACTCACCTTTCTAGTTAACGCAGAAATATTAAAATGTTAAAAAATTTGTTGAGGTGTACTCACTTTTGAGAACACTTCTACATGGTTATGAAAATACTGAATACATGTAATATCATATTTGATATTTTTCCAATTCAACAGAAATGGGGGGAAATTGCTTAAAATTATTTGTAGAATCCTGCCTCTAACGTTTACAAGACTGAATTCAAACAATAACAAGACTCGTGTCCTCCTCGTCTTCCCTTATAAAATGAGACCAGAATTGTATTAGCTAGTCCGGGGTGATTTAGGGTGGGAAAAATAATACTGTGAGTGTCTAAAGCAAGAGGGGAGGAGATTACAAGTCAATGCAAATTGACAGACGGACCTTCAAGAAAGTTTAAATGGGGAATATTTCAGGCCCTCAGAACAATTCTGTTGAAAAATTATATTTGAAACATAACTCAAGACATCAACTGCAGATGTCTACTTGTCATTTTTGCTTGTATCTATGCTAGTAGTATAGTAAAAATCTTACATACTGTGGCCACTTTAAAAATGTAAAATAAATATTAACAAAATTGGCACCATTTCTGACAACTGAATGAATAGCTTTTCTAGTTCATCATCTATGTGGTTATTTTCATGAACTAAAGCTTGATTTCAATAGAACAACAGTGACTATAATCAAATAGATTACTACATCAATAACAATATTGAAAATGACTGCAGTTTCTGGTCATTGGTTTTGGTCACTGTTAACTGATGTTTGGTATTTGACACATCCATTTCAATGGTTATTTGATGTGTTAATTTACACACAATTAGGCCCAAGTGGCTCCAGATCTACTGTGTTTTGTAAACCAATTGGCTTTTTGAGTTATGAAAAGTAGGTTGGTAACTAATAGTAAGCAACATCCTCCTCCCACCTGCTGCTCAAATTTGCAAAGCTGATGAAAAGGAGCTGTAGCTGAGAAACCTGCTAGCAGACAGACTGGCATGGTATTCCATAATTTGGGAACAATATATTTACAACTTTATGAGACAAGCTTAGCAAGCCTTTCGTGTACAAAAGCTGAGTTAACTAGCTAACCTATATAGCTAATTATGTTGATTGAAGCATACAGGAAGCTTCCTTTGACCTCCCAACTCATCATTGATGTGATTACAATATACACCAGGTGATGCAATGTATTCTAACTGCAATGATCTGTACGGAGGTAACGTATCTGCAGCGAATGTGCCCTCTTGGAAGGTGATTGATAACAATTTAGATTTTGACTTTTTATTATTACATTATTTAAAAAAATGTAGCTGCCGCAAATCTGGGGACAAGTCTTGTTAACCTAAATGTAAGTGCTATAATGTGAATAATCTCTACCATATACAATGTCCCCTAAAAAAGATTAACTACAGGTATGTATAAAAAGTGCTCTTACGTGGTTCACATTATATGGTTGTAAATACTGATTCAGCACTTTAACCTCAGAGTTATTTATTTCTTTAAATTCCAATGCGCTAATGCACAAAGCCAAAACAAAATTAACTTTACAAATACTTATGGACTACACTTTTGTTTCCTATGACTGTAATCCACTATCATTGGTTCCTAGACATTTATGGTTACATTATAGTACAACTCCGTTTCCAAAAAAGTAAAATGTAAATAAAAACAGAATGCAATGATGTGCAAATCATTGAAACCTTATATTCAATAGAAAATAGTCAACGCATGACTTAAAATGGCTAAAATAAATGCAGGAACTGCCAAATTGGTGTTCATCAGAATGTATGTGATAATAAGGCTTGTTCCATTAAGGCATGCTCTTTTGCCTAAAAAAGGAACAGGAACGCAGTTTGCCTAAAATTAGAAGAGTATTGTTCAAGTTCAAGTTCAGAAGGTTTATTTGTCATCTGCAATAACAAGTTATGGCAATGAAATGCTTGGTTTTCCTACTCCCGACAGTGCAGTTAAAAGATAAAAAGTAACAGTAATTATAATTTAAAAAAATAAGATAACACAATCAATCAGTAATAACACTATAAAAAACACACATCAATAATAATAATTATACAACTATACAACCGTAGTGCAATGTAAAAGTGACAGGTGTGCATGATATCAGTGGCAGATGTGCATGATATAAAGTGACAGGTGTGCATGGACTATAGATGGAAGGGAAGAGGGGATCCCGAGTTGAGCAGCCTTACAGCCTGTGGAAAGAAGCTGTCCCGTAGCCTGTTTGTTTTGGACTGAATACTCTTGTACCTTCTGCCTGACGGCAGCTTGGTAAACAGTCCATGGCATGGGTGGCTGGGATCTGTGATGATCCGTTTGCTCCTCCTCCTACACCTCTCTGTGTAGAGATCTTGCAGGGATGGCAGGTCAGACCTTGTGATGCTCTCTGCTGTTTTAATCACCCTCTGCTTTGTGGTCGAGGGCGGTGCAGCTGCCATACCAGGTGGTGACACAGCCGGTCAGGATACTCTTGATAGTGCATCTGTAGAAGTTGGTGAGTATCCTGGAATCCATGCCAAATCTCCTTAATCGGCGTAGGAAGAAGAGCCGTTTCCTGGCCTCCTTCACCATGACGTTAGAGTGATGAGACCAGGTCAAGTCATCACTGATGTTGACCCCGAGGAACCTGATGTTGTGAACTCTCTCTACTGCAGACCCATTGATGTGTATGGCTCACCTTGGCTCTGATTAGAGTAGGGATCTAGATGGGGAGTGGCTGTGATTTGGGACCTCAGAGGGTCAAAAAGATTATTCATGCAAAAAATGCACACAAACTGTAGCTCAAGTGTTTTTTTTATGGCAGTTGTGGGTGAAGAGAGAGTACAGGAGCGGGCTCAACACACAGCCCTGGGGGGAACCAGTACTGAGAGTCAGTGAGGAGGAGGTGGCATTGCCCATCATAGTGGGGTCGAGACCCAGATCCCTGAGCTTAACCGCCAGCTTGTGGGGCACAATGGTGTTGAAGGCTGAGCTATAGTCAATGAACAGCATTCTCACATATGTGTTCCTCTTGTCCAGATGAGAGAGTGCAGAGTGGAGGGTCAGAGCGATGGCGTCCTCTGTGGATCTGTTTTGTCTGTAGGCAAACTGTAGCAGGTCAAGTGTTGCAGGCATGGAGTCTGTGATGTGTGTTTTAACTAGCCGCTCAAAGCACTTCATGATGATTGGTGTGAGTGCTACAGGGTGGTAGTCATTCATGCAGAGGACTTTTTGCTTTTTTGGCACAGGAACAATGATGGACTTTTTGAAGCAGATGGGGACCACCTGGCAGGTGGGGACTACAGACCTTGAGAACACAGCCTGAGATGTTATCTGGTCCAGGGGTCCTTGCGGGTCAGTGATGTTTCTCAGACCACTCCACATGTTCCTGGTATTGGAGCGAGAGATTCTACTTTGACTCTGTATTGACTTTTTGCAGTTTTTATTGCCTTCCTGTGATCATACCGGGATTTCTTATAATTGTCCATGCTGCCGGTGTTGAATGCTGCAGTCCGTGCCTTTAGCATGCCACAGATACCACTGTTGACCCACGGTTTTTGATTAGGAAATTATTTTGTAGGTGTACGTGGTACAACGTCGTCAATACATTTGGTAATAACTCTGTGTATTCATTGATATTGCCTCCAGACGCCTCTCGGAAAATTTCCCAGTCTGTGGTGAGGAAACAGTCATGTAAATCGGCGTCCGATTCGTCCGTCCATCGTTGAATGGACCTCGTCACTGACTTCTCTTGTTTGAAAGACGAGGTGATGCAACAGAGTGGTAAACATGGCCCTGTCCCAACTTTTTCGAAATGTGTTGCTGGCATCAAATTCAATATGGGCATGAATTTTTCCAAAACATTTGATATGTTGTCTTTGTACTATTTTCAATTAAGTACAGGGATAAATGATTTGCGTATCATTACATTCTTTTTTTATTTGCATTTTATGCAGAATCCCAACTTTTTTGGAAATGTGGCTGTACATTGGTGGTACAGTAACTGCAAATATTTTTATATCTAAAACCAAATAGCAGAAGCTATAAATTCTAATGGTAAGCAAGTGAAGCGTAGTGGGTTGTAAAGGATGTAGGCAGAGCCAAGTATGATCTATCAAGAGCCTTTTTCTCAATCTCAATTTGCCCTGCACTCCTTCAAAACAAGATGCTTTTTTATTTAACGTCGGCAAAGGGTTTGAATGACACTATGAACACTGGGTTAGTAAAACAATGTTTGAAAGTGTGCAGTAAATGGGCAGTGTCTAATGCACAAATAATGTTTCTCTTTGGACTGGCTCACAGCATGCTTTGTCATCAACAAAGTAGTGTATAATGTTTTCATTATTAAAAACATTTTTAACAGAAAACTTTTTTGTTATAGAAAAAAAAACTGATCAGATACCTCCATGAGGCTACTGAGAAACAGACAAGTTGGCTGCGACGGGAAACAACAGTATTGGCGCCCTGTTGGCTGTCCCCACTTACCACCAGAAGCCATTGGTCATATCCTTCCTGAATGAACTAATTTACTCTGTGAACATCTCCCACTGCCATAGTGGGATTGCATCTCTAAAAACTCCCCAAGTCATGTCATGCCGCCATAGAGGAAACACAGGTGTGTATATTCATTTTTGCCCCCCAAATGTTTTTTTATATTCATGTATTTTTTTAGTTGAAATAAATACACCTGAACATGTTTTTCTCACTTCTATTAAAATCCAATCTCGATTTTTTTTTACATACAATGATATACCGTGACATTTAAAAAATATTCCCTTTTTTGTAAGCTGTTTTCATGACAAGCGCTCCTTCACGCGTGTTTGTTGCTGTTCGTCAATCAAAGCGGTAACCCAGTCAGTCAGAATGACGCAATATACAACCCCGTTTCCAAAAAGTTGTGTAAAACTGTGGCATCGTTAGGCCTGTGCGTCCGGGGCTAAAGCGCAGGATCTTTTATGAATAGCCCTGTAACTCAAATTGACCAAAAATAAATAAATAAATAGCCCCTGATCTATCCATCAATAATGGGGGGGGGGGGCTGGTACATTGGAGTCTATAGGTAGCTAGGACACGTTTTTCCTGAAATGTGAGTATAACGTTTATTTGTATAACAATATTTGACTGCATCACCAATGGGTAAGTCGAGCGTGTTTTCGACTTCAGGCTACTAACTTAAGCACAGTTAGTTATGTCAGCCTACATCTGGTTGGCAAGCTAGCCAGCAAGTAGGCTACTGCAGCATAACTAAAGAAATTGAGGTATCTAACCCAGGGTTGCCACCGGTCCTGTATAATACGGTATCGTTCCGTATTGAAAAATAAAATGCACTGTCCCTTACAGAATCAATACGGGACGCGATTTGTTTCCTGCACATACTAATTTAAGCTTAGAGTGACACGAAAAATAATAAAAACCAAAAGAGTTTCATGAAACATAGCAGAGAAGTATTTAATCAGAATGAAAGTCGAGTTGTCTGTCACTGAACGTCATCATTGCCCTGGTTACTGAGACTCAGACGCACAGTAACATCAGCAGTGCGGTTCTCCCAGAAAAGTTGACATTTCTGTAAGCAGAAGATTCGACCCTCCGCACGCACCAGCTGTGTGTGTTTGTGTGAGGGAAATTTAACCAATATCCCACTTGTGGAAAGTTAAGTCACTTTTATTTATATAGCACATTCAAAAACAACAGGAGATGACCCAAAGCGCTTTACAGTCGAGGCGGATGGATTTACATCTGCCTCAAAACAGGTATACAGTACAGTACGTGCAGGCGCTAGAACAAACGTTTTGGACGGGCTTTTAATTGCCATGGACGGGCACATTTGTCCTATTTATCAACACAGAATAGTAGCTAAAGCACGACGGACGGAAAGCATATAATCTTTGCATGCATGGCTTGCTGAGGCTATATACTAGCAAAATACACAGCTGTCAATCAAATTTGAAAGCATTAGTAACTGCAGTAGTTACACATTCTTTGTAGCTTAGTGATCACATCACTTAAATCACATCTTCGATCGCATTTGCAGATGAAGGCAAGAGAGCTAGCCTACATTCCCAACAGCAGATGAAGGCAAGAGCGCTAGCCTACATACCCAACAGTAATTAGTGAAGTACAGTATTGGGAAGCATCTTACCCAAACTATTTTTGGGGGTCAAATAATTCTTGTTGGGAGGCAATGCCCCTGTGCCACCGGGTCTGCATACATGATTAAAGGAATAATACATAAAAGGCAACAATACATAATATAATAAAATAGTATATATAATACATAGAGGGCAAGAATAAAATGGAAAACACTTAAGACGACTAAAATTATGTAAAATCAAATCAAAGTAATACAATAAGAAGTTAAGAGAAATCGAATAAAACAAACAACAGATTAAAACACAGTAAGAGGATGTTAAAAATAAGTAAAGTGTGGACTTGACAAAAACCAAGGGACGTCAGACTAAACTTAAAGCAAGAGAAAAAAGGTGCGTCTTTAAATTTGATTTAAAATTGTCAATGGTGGAACGGGAATTAATGTGGGATGAGAGACTATTCCAGAGCATGGGAGCAGCAACAGACAAAACTAGGCTACATCTTCCTTCCTGGAGGGTGGGTTCTCGCTTCTTCTAAACATACCAAATAGTTTATTTTGAAAGAGCAAACATCTTGCCCATGTCTATGATCTGATGTTTTAATCCTTAATATAATTGATGCAACTGTTCTTTACTCTTATTTACTCTATTTCCATTACATTCATGTTCACAGTAGCAGAGAACTTTGAAAACGATGCATAAAAGAACAAATTGGCGCATAGAAATTCACCAGAATGCAGGGAATGAAGCATCTGACACTCATTGGGAAGGACCCCCAGACCCCGCTTCATTTGTGTCCCCCGGGTTTGGGGCCGCTGGCAAGGTGTCCCTTATTTTTCCACATTTAAGGTGGCAACCCTGATCTAACCCCAAGGCGCGACTGACTAGATAACGATATGTTGTTGACTTAAACAGCTGCATTTGGTTCATTCAGTATGAGTCTTGTACATCTAGCTAGTGTTAGTGGTTATACAATTGTGCTCATAAGTTTGCATACCCTGGCAGAAATTGTGCAATTTTGGCATTGATTTTGAAAATATGACTGATCATGCAAAAAAAATGTATTTTATTTAAGGATAGTGATCATATGAAGCCATTTATTATCACATAGTCGTTTGGCTCCTTTTTAAATCAAAATGATAACAGAAATCACCCAAATGGCCCTGATCAAAAGTTGACATACCCTTAAATGTTTGGCCTTGTTACAGACACAAAAGGTGACACACACAGGTTAAAATGGCAATTAAAGGTTAATTTCCCACACCTGTGGCTTTCAAAATTGCAATTAGTGTCGAAAAAGGTGAAGGTCCTGGAGTGGCCATCACAGTCTCCTGACCTTAATATCATCGAGCCACTCCGGGGAGATCTCAAACGTGCGGTTCATGCAAGACGACCAAAGACTTTGCATGACCTGGAGGCAATTTGCCAAGACAAATGGGCAGCTATGCCGCCTGCAAGAATTCGGGGCCTCATAGAGAAGTATTACAAAAGACTGCACGCTATCTTTGATGCTAAAGTGGGCAATACACAGTATTAAGAACTAAGGGTATGCAGACTTTTGAACAAGGGTCATTTCATTTTTTTCTTTATTGCCATGTTTTGTTTTATGATTATGCAATTCTGTTATAACCTACAGTTGAATATGAATCCCATAAGAAATAAAATAAATGTGTTTTGCCTGCTCACTCATGTTTTCTTTAAAAACGGTACATACAGCTCCGGAAAAAATTAAGAGACCACTGCACCTTTTTCTTTCCTTTCCAAAAAAGTCAAAAAGGAAAGTTTTGAGTGAGAAACAGAAGGGTTAAAATTAAGAGACCACAGCAAATTGAACGCCTCTATTCCTCACTCAAAACTTTCCATTTCAACTTTTTTGGAAAGGAAAGAAAAAGGTGCAGTGGTCTCTTAATTATTTCCGGAGCTGTATATTACCAATTCTCCAAGGGTATGCAAACTTTTGAGCACAACCGTAATTGCTCATTGACAGTAGTGAATGGAGGATGACATCAGGCATTCTTTATATTTTTGGATACATTTCTTTAGGAAATATTATTTCTTAAGACAACAGTGAATCTTATGACAATAAAACGTATACCATTAGATTTATTGTAACAAGGATACTCCAGTATGTAATTGCTAATTTGCATTCATGGGGATTTAATAAATACAGAGTATTTTGTACAATCATACTGACAACATGATGTCAAACAAAGACATGGTTCATAACAAAAAATATAATTATAATAATAAAAGCAATATTAATAACTATACAGTGTATTTTATGTTATGGTCTCCTCTCTGAGAAATAATCCTTAGTTCCTGATGACTTGGAGACAGATTACTTTAAGAGTTCAATGACGGGCCATAATTTGGTAGTGGTGGCAAAGAGGATGGTTGTTTAAACACGTTGCTGAAAAAAACAGGACAGAGAAGCAGGGTAATGTCACATGATTGATGGATCTTTTTTGTGCAATTAAGTAACAGTATCAAATCAATGGTAAGAACAATAAGATTCAGGTAGTGTAGAAGTCAGTAGAGATTACTACAGTATAGTTCATGAATTTAGTAACTTTAACACTTTGAACATTAGGGAATGTCATTATAAAAATACTGCAAAGGAACTGAAGAGTGTTCACCTATTTCCTTGAGGTTTGGTGTGAGGGACATTGAAGGACATTGTGAGGAGACATTGACACAAACTACAGTAGGAGGGAAACAAAAAGAAATACAAACACATTATAGTAAGGGTTACTTTTGATAAAAATATCCAATATTCCAGTTTGTTTTAAACTTAAAGCATCTTGGGAACCCTTCTCAAATAACCTGTGAGAGCCAGAAGGGCACTGAGTGTTGTGCAGTAGATATAATTCTATCTCTGATTGGATGTGTGATGAAAGGTTGACAAGTGGCGACCAATACTTGCCAAATAAAAAGTACATACACTTCTAACTAACTAAAGATGTAGGTGGACCATAATGTTGGTGTACTATCACTCTGTACTAGCACATGCATACAGGACTTACACATGCATAATTTTCCTTTTATAACCACTAACGTTAGCACGATGTGCAAGACTCATACTGAATGAACCGAATGCAGCTGTGCAAGTCAACAACATACCGTTATCTAGTCAGTTGCGTCGTCGGGTTAGATACCTTCATTACTTTAGTTAAGCTACAGTAGCCTACTAGCTGGCTAGCTAGCCAACCAGACGTAGGCTGACATAACTAACTGTGCTTAAGTTAGTTGCCTGAAGTCAAAAACACGCTCGGCATGGTAGTCAAATATTGTTTTACAAATAAACGTAATACTCACATTTCAGGAAAAACGCGGCCTAGCTACCTATAGACTCCAATCTACCAGGTTCCAGTCCGGATATTCCATAAGTCCCATCAAGCGAGCCCTCTGACTGAAACCACGCACACGAGAACTTGTCGATCGAAGGAAATTAGAACTAACTTCAGCACGAATTTCAGCATGCGTTGGTTACGGTGGCTATGGACCCTTTTTGTGTTAGTAAACAGTGATGAGGTTTTGTGGGCGGAGCCGAACTGATGGCAGAAAGAGGCAACCTCTTTACAACATATAGGAATATGGAACATTCGTAGGACTTCTCCAATTAATTTGTAAAGAAAATGTCATATCACAGATATAATATTACCGTATATCCCATTCATTCATTAAATGCTTGCATAAATACTGAGTGATGTAAGCTAAACTGTCTCAGTAAGAGCAATTTGGTTAGTTTGCATGCTAATTCTGCTTATACACTAAATAATGTTGCTAACGTTGGTCCATGGTGTTTAACATTGTGAAATAGTCTACTGACAATGTCAGCTTTGTGGTTGCTGCTGTTACTAATTTATCGTTATTACTATAACTACATCATTGATTTTGCCTGTGTGATAACACTGGATAAAACTTTGCCTGTTATGAAATGAGCACTGCAGAGACGAGCATTCCGGAGGATTTCATCAGTCCAGTCTGTCTGTTTAATGGCCGGCAACCATAAACGTCTGCATTTAGCATCAAAGGGTGGCTTCGACAACGGTATTCTATAAAAATTAAGGCCATCTTTTTTTGCATTCCTATTCTGACATCCAATTGTACAACAATACATTTTTTCCTTTAGTCCGAGGATCTTGCCCTTTTCCCTACACTTGTTCCTGCAGTTTTCTGCCACCA
Source organism: Esox masquinongy (assembly GCA_016801175.1). NCBI lineage: Eukaryota > Metazoa > Chordata > Actinopteri > Esociformes > Esocidae > Esox > Esox masquinongy. The sequence continues at coordinate 13,931 of JACXGI010010192.1, forward strand.
CCAAATTTCGGTCATGTAACCGTGACGTCCACTCCGAATGGGTCTATATAATAGCAAAGTACACAGCTGTCAATAAAATTCGACAGTTTTTTAGTTGTTAACTGCACTAACCTGGCTACACTGCTGTGAATCCTCACGTTTTTCCCAGGATTCTCCCGTATTTTACTTTTCTCTCCCACTGTCCTCCTGTTTAATAATTTTCCGTAAATCTCCCGTATTTTTACCTTTCTTGCAGAGGCGCCGTATGGGGGGGAAAAGTTAGGATGATTCTAAGGGCCCGTGACTGACAGGGGCCCTAAACAAATATTAGAACATTATTTGGTGGGGCCCAATACGCTATATTTTCAGTGGGCCCAAAATCTCTGGCAGCGCCCCTGCTTTCTTGTATATATATAAAAAAAGTTTGGCGGTAAGTCATGTTAACGGTAGGCATAATCGCCGTGCCTATTTGATGTGTTTTCTACATTCCCCTCAGTAAAACAGGTGCCAGGGGTCAGTATGTAGAACTTTAGCTGTAACATTCTAGTGACAGAAGTCATTCAATCAAACGGCACCCGCCAATAAAACAAGAAGAACGGAAAGCTTAGCATTCCGGACTTCACGTTCTTCTTCTTGTTTTATTGTCGGGTGCCGTTTGATTGAATGACTAGGTTGATGATCGTGAGAGGGATGTACCTGCCATAAAGGATAAAACTTTATGCAAGTACCACAGCAAATTGGAGGAGGCTTACCCATTTCTAACCCAAAGCAACGTCGGTCAGATTCATCCTTTTTGCAAAATTTGTAATACATCATTTAGTGTAGCACACGGTGGAAAGAGTGATGTGAGCCAACATGATAAACCCGCTAAGCATAAGCGCGTCCAAAAGGCACAAAAACATGCCTTGCCAATGAGTGGATTAATCAACAGAAACGTATCTAAAGCAGATAAAGTTTCCAAAGCCGAGATGAAAATATAAATGCTTTGCGCCAAAAAGAATGTGGCCTCCAGCTTTTGTGATGATTTCAACCATAGTGTAGCAGACATGTTCCCCGACTCTGCCATCGCTCAGAAGTAGCCTAGCCTACTCAGCCGGAAAAAGGAAAGCCACAAAAGTAATAGGAACTCCTCAAAGGTAAGCTAGGCTAAAGGCCTAGCAAGGGGTTGCCTGGTGGTGATTTTAGGATTCACTGTGTGTACCCTTGTCTAAATGTAAGGGGTATGTGGACAGTCATAGTGGTGGAGGGACGGGCCGGGGTGGGGTGCCTGAAAATTTCCCTTATTTTCAAATCCCAATGTTGACAGGTGAGTTACACATACTTTGTAGCTTAGTGATTACATCACTTCATGAAGCACATCTTTGATCGCATTTGCAGATGAAGACAAGAGAGCTACATTCCCAACAGTAATTAGGTAAGTACAGTATTGGGAAGCATCTTACCCAAATTATTTTTGGGGGGCAAAGCATTCTCGCTGGTGGGGCATTGCCCCCGAATGCAATGCCACCCCGTACGACCGGGTCTACAGTTGAGAGTGCAGAAAACATTTTATTAGCATAGCTGGCAAGCTTAGCTAATTAGGTTCTCTACACTCCCCCATAAAATAAACTCAATGTTATGTGTTGATAAATTTTGTCTTCTAGTTCTGTAGCTGAGTTTTGCATATCTACCATACTGTTTCCTCCATATGTCCGCTTGCTCTTTTCTCACACAAACACCATTGAGACGACATTAGATGAGAACGACACCCATTCCTTTATGCACCGTGTAGTGGTACCGGGCACGTGTACAGGTAGGCTCAACCTGTGCAGAGCACATGCTCCTTTGCTATCTAGTGCTCTTTCCAGGTGACATGTGCCCGTCTACCTTAGTGACGTGCGTCGTGCACACAGACGTGCATACGTTATCTGTCCACTTTACGGGTGTCACCCACTCCGATGGTCCATATTTTTTAACGCGCGTCACTCACTCCAACACATTGTCCGTCCGTGTGTGAGCCGACAACTCCGGCCGCTTTTTCACATTCAGCACATGCCCCTCGGAAGGTCTATGCCCGGCACTGAGTGGTGCTGTGGTATGGGTAGCTATTAAAAATATGTGTTTTGGGTAACCAAATAGTATTCAAACAATAACACATACCAATCGGTTAATGAAATAATGTCCAATTTACATCCCTTTTACAGACCATTACCTCTCAATTACCTGATTCAGTAAGCAACTGATTCAATAGTTAGCTTAACAGTGCCACTGAGCTCATCCACCAACACTCATTCCGTTCGGTTAGTGTGTTTCAAGGAGAGATTCTGACTTAAACAAAAACTATTTCAACATATGAACATATATGTACGCGCTTTAATCCTAAATTGGCAACATGCATTTTAGGCCTGCAGATCAACCCCCCCCCCCCCCCACCGAGATAAAGAATAGACGGATACATTAGTAAACCACAGAGTCAGCTCTAACTGCAAGTATTGGTGTGGATTTTGTATTGCACACCTTTAAAACACTGAATCCTTGTGACTGTTTTGGCCCCCACCCCATAAAAGTAATTGGAAAAGAAAGCTTCAACTAAATGCTGGCATGACATACTGTAAGCCCAGTTTGTAATTAATTCTGCTGCAATTAATCTAATTTATTGATTGTGGGTCTTTGTCTTGGCATTATTTCTGCATTAACCTCTCTATTGTACGTCCCATGCAGTGGTGTTTCTGGGCAATCTGGTGCCCTGGGCAAGATCTCCAAATGTTGCCCCCCCCCCAACAAAATAAGCCAACTTCAGGGGAAATAACAGTTCTTAATTTTACTTTTATAAACACAAAATAAATACAAGTGAGATAGCAGGTGTACAAAAAATGTAAACAATAAAGGAGAATCAACATAGTGTGCTGTTAGAAAAAATATAAATAAATAAAGACAAAATAAAAACAATATTTACTAATGTCCAATTAAATATTTAACGACAGGTGCATGAACTGGGTAAACAAAAAAGACACTCAAAATCGTATTCTTTGTGCTATTACAGCAGATGAAAGGCAGTTTCTGTCTTAAAACTGGCCACGCCTCGATTTCCTTGCTGCAAAACTATCAATGATATCGTCACTGATGATACAATTTTGGCAGCAATACTGATAGCTACACATCTAGATGAGGTGAGAATAATTTGTGTTTTAACTGAGTAGTTAGGTAATTAACGTAGTCAAGCAAACAAACGACAGGTACCTTAACGTGCGTTACTCTGGTGACTGGCCTGATCTGTCTCCTTGCTGAAATAATTTGTTTCGCGCGCAGTGCTCACAGGGTGATGAAGTCTGCGCTTCTGCGGTAATGAAGTCTGCGCTTCTCATACAACTCGCCCACACAGAGCGTATTGGTGGCTCTGATTATGACAATGCGTCCTGTGTTTCTCAAATCGCATGCAGAAAATAGCACATCGAGCTAAATATCCTTTAGAATGATGGTCTACCCCGAGAAATTATTTGTCATTTGTCGAACAAAACGTTTTGATTATTGATTTCTTTTTCTTGACGTGACATGAAAGATTTTGCCATGGCGGGACGCCATGGTAAAATGAACCTAACGGAATCACGGGGCTACTCACTCTCAGAGGGGATTGATTACAGTCGTGATGGTTCTCCTTTAGTGGCAGCAGCATCATCTTTGCCTCTCCCCAAAAACGTATTGAGAGCATCTGTCCTATTTGATTGTAAAATAATAAATTCTAAAGTTCAAATGTTCAGAACAACAAAGATACATCTGACGGCCAGTTCAGATCAATGTTTTGCAACGAGATTAGATGCAACTAGCGAAAGAATCCCCGACGTTCTAAAACCACTAGTGAACTTGACAATTAGGAAGGTCCTCAGGGGCTTTAAACGCTCTGCAACTAACCAGTTCACTGCTACAAATTTCTCTGTCAAATTCTAAAACCAGCCCGAATTATGATCTGAACTGGCCTTTAGGGTTCCACTTCCACCCTTTACCCACTGCCTGAGCAAATGCTGTGTATGTACTGCTAATCTTTGTAGTTCTAATTTAGCTCTTTACTAGCTCAGCTAGTTAGCTAGCTTAGTGCGCTACATTTCAAATAGCTTAAACCAGAGACAGATGCTTTAAAAATGTCCATAAAAACATAGCACTATACTTTTTTCTCCTTTCTTCCTCATCTTTCCTCTTCTTTCTGTAATGTGCCCCCGATGGCTTTGATCTTTTCGTATTAGAACAGCAGTCAGAAAATTTCAACGGATCGTATGAACGTCAACTGGCGCACTTACTCACTCACAGTCCACACCTGGCCCCGCCCTGCCTCACCATCTCTCGAAACGTCAATATCATCTCACTCATAACAAATAAATAAGTCTTGACTTAATGTATAATTTGTTTTATTTTTATAATAACTAAAACAACATATAGATTGATTTCCCCCATATATATATAAATATATATTATATCTTTTATATTTTTTATTATATTTTTTTAAGGGTGGGTGGGGCGCCCAATCGGCGCCCCCCATGCAGGTGGTGCCATAGGCGACCGCCTAGGTTGCCTATGCCTAGAAACGCCTCTGGTCCCACGCATTGCTTTTGTGAATTCAGTTGTCTTTCTGTTTAAAATTCATCTGATTTTCCCTAGATTTCTCATCTCTTTTCTGCTATTTCTTGTTTGAGGAGACATGATCGCGTATCTTTGTTGCCCCAGTGGATCAAGAAGCACTGGCTGCTACATTAGTTTTCACGTTGCTGATTCTGGAATTCAATTTAGTAACCATTATGTTACTGCTTACATAGTATAACCACTTGCTGACTATAGACTACTACATAAAGGTTGAAGGTTCCAATTCCAAATCAACCCCTAAGCCAGGGGTTCCCAAACTTTTTTGGCTGACGACCCCATTTCAATATTTAAAAATTCTCATGACCCTAACCAGAAAACAAGAAAAATTATATAATCATTATTTTTTTATTTGAGGCTATGAGAGTCAATTGTAAAACATTCTCCCCCGACCCCATTTTCATATCAGGTGACCCCACATGGTGTCGTGACCCCTGGTTTGGGAACCTCTGCCCTAAGCCCTAAACCCCTTTGGAGATCTGAAAAGATTTGATTGGTATGAGAAACATAAGGATTATTGCACCTAGCCTATCAGAGGGCAAGGTGAAGGAATTACCAGATTGCATACACCGGTCAAACCCTCTCAGATCTGAAGGCTTAATCATTGATGTGATTGGACCTATAACAAATGTACAAAACTGTTCGAATTTTTATTGTTTTGCAAGTGCAATGCCCATACAGATGTCATTGCTATTCATGAAATAAATGCAGCCCATCTGCTTTTACTTGAATTTCATTCTCCTGTATAACACATTCATAGAGTTGTATCTGGTTTTAGTGTCAACACAGCCCCAATTAGCACAATATGTGAATAATATCGTTCTTGCTGAAAAGACATTAAAAATGTGTATTTCAAATTATTTTGCTCTGTAGGAATATTCTGACTATGAGATCATTTTCATCTTGTCTGAATGTATAACTCATACAAATATCAAGTAAAACTGGAAACTATCAACCTAAAAATAAAGGCAGTAACAGAGGGATGTAATTATGAGTTAATGCATGTTTATTGTTGAACAACTAATTACATACTGTAAAACCTTCTGAGTGGTTGACGACTGGCTGAGGTACATACATTCACATTTTCATGACTTTCGATTTCATGACATTCATGTGTAGTGAGATAATGCATCCCTTATCACTGCAAATGTGGCTATTGTTCAGATGATAAGATCTCTTGGCAGCCTTGTATTGAAAATGTCTCCCTGTAGTCTTTCCTTTGTTCCAGTAAATATGAGGTGTGAGCCATTTTTCTTGCAGGAAGAGACTGAATGTCTTTTTCAGGAAATGAGAGTCAATAAACTTCTCTACCTTAAGATCTGAGTTGTTGTTTAATCTCATATTTTTAGAGTATAGACCAGAACAGTCAAACTCCCTCTAATATTTTTATAGTCCCTATCGCCTCTGCATTTGCCTAAAAAGAAATTCAGAATTGTAAACCTTTCCTCCGTTACAATGCACTTTTATCCTTTTTTATGGGGTGGGAATTAGGTAACCCAAATTGTCAAGTTTTGTGTGTCAAAATTCTATTCTTTGCTATCGTATAGTATTCTAATAATTTCTGTTAGAGAATGGATTGAGAATGGAATGGATTTCTATTTCTATATCTAATAATTTCTATTAGAGAATGGAATGGATTGTGACAAAAAAAATAATAATTTGGGGGGGGGGGGCAAAACACAAGAAGTTCTGTCTAGCTATCCTGTTAGAAAATAATGGAAGAGTGCACCCTGACTTTGTTCTTGTAACTCAATATGAGCCCTGGTTGTCTTTTGACAACAAAGCAAGCAAACACAATGTTGGTTAATTATTTATATTGTGAGCTGTACCCATTCTGTCAATGCAGCCATTGCATTTATCTTTTGAATCAAAATATATACAAAAGTTTGTTTAAATATCTTTGATTCTCCATGCACGCATTGGATAATTAAACAATTTAATCAATGTATTCATATTTATTTTTCTAACCTAATCCAATCTGTTAGCATTTGCATTTATTGCTCCCATTACTGAGATTCTTGTTCCATTTGATGTAGGTTAGCTAGTCATTTAGATTGCATATTGTTGGTATGATGTTATAATAGTTGCATATCCACTTAGCTGCATTCCAAGTAATATTTAATACTTCAGAAACATGCTTATTGTTCCCAGCATGTCTGGTTTGGTCTATGAGCTCTGGAATTAAGGTCACACTTAAATTTATTTAATGTATAATTATTAATGTAAGGAATGTGTAGAGTTTGAATTTACTTGTCACACACTTGATGATAGTTTTAGGTTTTGTAAGATATTGAGTACAACAATCATTCCTCTGAACACTCCCTGAACTCCTTTACCTGTGACCACTACTTCCCTGATTGAAGATAATAAAGTGGGGTTCTTTTGTCATCAATTCCCAGCAGTTATTCCGTATTCTACCATGGAAACAGGAGGGAAGGTTTATTTTTATGGGTACTGGTGATTGGGTTTAAAGAATGCCATCCGTTTCTATTGAAGTCTGCTAAATGGGAATCAATGTTTATTTAAGAGAAAGCACTTCTCCATGTGTTTCCATCTTTGCGTCCAAAGCACCAAAAGGTTAAGTAATTCTGGTCCCATGTTGCAGTTTATTTGAAGCATAAAAAAAAATCCCAAGTTAATGCTCACTGGTGATCCTTTGTGTACGTAGTTCTCTATAAGTGTCAGGTCCTGGCTGGGGGCCCCTAGGCGTCTCTATGCACCTGTGGGTCACAGCCAGGGCCTGATCGCAGAGGTGCCTCTAGGCATCTCAGCGCTACTGTTTTCTGTTCTCCCCAATTAGAGGCAGCTGCACCTCGTTGTCTCTAATTGGGGACCCTATTTAACCCGGTGTGGATCATTGTTTGTGCTATGTGCAACAGGTCTCAGTTTGTTTCTCGCCTTTTGTTTTATTCGGCAAATAAAAAGAAAGCAATGTACTACAACTCTACACCTTGTGTCCTGCATACCTAGAACTGTGACAGAATGATCCACCAACCAAGGACCATGCAGAGCTGGACCCTGGCTCTGGACCTCAGTCAGGATCCAATAGGGATGGGATACCAAAGCTTTCTGAACCACTGAGGCTTGCTTCAAAAAAATTATTCATTGCTCGAAGATTTCCAGCAAAGTGCACAGCAGAGACATATGCTGCACAAAATGTAATATGACATATTTGATTTAGACAGTGTAGGGTGGCTTGGTGTTGAACGCCTCCCTGGGTTAAACACCCCCCACCTGTAATTCTCCACCAAACCACCAAATGAAGGCACATTTTATTTCCACACATTCCTTGGTTGCCACTATTCTTGTTCATCTAAAAAATTGTGTTGAATCATCTCAACTGAGCAAGTAATTCCACAAAAACGATTTGGACATAAATTGATCTTATTTTTTGTCATTTAGAAAACATTGTCATGTGATTTGATGAGGTTACTCTAAACTGATTTTTTATGTCTTTAAGAAGGGCTTCTAAGTAATCCACTTTTGATAGTTACCAACATTAGGGTATACTCACGTCTCCAGGCACCACACCACAGTCTTTGCCAGTGGGCAGGGATGTCTCTAGGCCTATTTTAAAATATTAATTACACCCCCCCCCAAATCAATCAATATATCAGTCAATATATTTTCTGATTTCTTTTTTTCGTCAACCTTTCCATTACATCAAAACTTCTTACAAATTGTATAGAAATAGTATAGAATCGTGTTCAATTGGCAGCATGTTTGGTTGAGTTTGATACTTTAAACATAACTCGCTCATCTGAAGTGAGCTGTCTTCTGTAAATAGTAGCTAATGTTTCTAGTGGCCGGAGAAGTAAATCCTCTCAAGTTCAAAATGTAATAGCACAAGAAAGCAACGGTACGTTTTGCTAATCAATATAACCTTTCAGCTAGCCTACCACCATTTTTTATGGAAATGTATTGAGGTTAAAAAAATTTTTGAGATCGTGTATGGAAATTGTTTAGACAAGTTGCAGTTTGTGAAATTCGACTTACGCAACAGACCAGATGTCATGTAATATCAAAGTGATGAGTCTTTTTTTTACCGCAAGGCAAGAAAGCTAGCTCCAACTTTCTAGTAGACACTTCAGAGAAGACTAAGATCTGTCATTTGTAATACAAATAAAAATAAATTATAATGTAATTCAACAAAAGAGTAAGGTGGCTAATAATTGGGGATGGTGGCTGATTATAGTGGGTCATATTTTTTAGCGATAACACTAACCAACCACTGAAAATATTAATTTCCCATTAATGACATGCTACAGTAGCTAACATTTGTGTGTCACTAATAATAATCAGGAACACAGTTGCAAAACTGTGCGTGTTTCACAGATTCATCTGGGAGGTGTGGGCCAGGACCTAATGTCCTCTTAAGTTTGAATGGAGCAGGAGACAAGAATATTTAGATTCCTGACCCTACTCCCCCGGCACATTAATATAGCAATGTAAAACCTTGGGTCTGAGACAGGGGGGTCCAGTGACACTGTGGTCCTATCCCGGGGAGGCCCCGGACAGGGCCCAACAGGCAGTCTATGCATATTAAAAATGGACCAAGTATTTGTCACAGTTGTGGAGGCAGGACAGAGGCGCAGAGTGGTGGTTGAACTCCAGGGAAGCAGGACATGGTGCCACGGGAGCAGGACATGGCGCCAGAGGACCTGGAGGCGCCAGGGGACCTGGAGGCGTCAGGGGACCCGGAGGTGACTCTGCCCTCGAAGTGAGACGGGCCACAGGAGCAGAGGGAGGAAAAGGTGACGACAGAGGCTCGTCAACCCACCACTCTGGAAGCGGTGGCGGCAGTGGCTCGTCATCCCACCCCTCTGGGGGAACTGGCACTGGAGGCTCACGGCGGGGGACTGGCACTGGAGGCTCCGGGCTGGGGAACCGCAGGTCCAGCCCTCCACCATTTTGTCTGCTCCTCCAGGGGCTTGTACTTCAACCCCTCTGGAGGTCGCTCATTCACCCTTGCTGGAGACCAAAGAATCCTGCCGTCCTACTCTTCCATCGCCTCTGAGACCACCTGCCCTCCAGGCTGCAGGGGCTCCTCGCTGAGCCCCCACAAGTGTGACAACAGGAGTGCCTCGTCGTCCTCTTCTGACTCGTTCTGGTACTCCTGCTCCCAGGGCTGCAGAGGCACCTCAATCAGCCCCCACGTGAGCGGCAGCAAGGGCTCGTTGTCCCACCCTGCCAGTGGTGGCAGTTGCGCCTTGGGGTCCTTCGCAGGACCCCATAGCCCCCTCCAAAAAACCTTTGGGGCTGACTCACAGCGGGTCGGTGGCGATGTTGTTGTTGTCTCCATCGGGGTTGCCGCTGGGCTGACCAGTCCTTCAGTGGGTGATGGTAGGGGTTCTCTTCCTCGGTGTCACTATCAAGCCAACCAAGGAGTTCCTCTACCGTCCAGAACAAAAAAACCAACTGTGTAAAGATGCCTAGAAGCATCTATCTCTGCCAGGTCATGACTATGACCCCCAGCGCAGCGCAGAGTTGGCTAGGCACAGCCAGGACCTGACAGTATTTTTGAGAATTACTTGCATAAAAAGCATATTTGTATTGGTGCTGGTTTCGTACTGGTAACGTAAAACAATTACGTATCTACAACGTAAAAGTGAATAACTTATTTTGGTTGTTACAACATAAATTGCTTATGTTGACATTTCGAAGTACATTGTGATAACATTGTTTTTTTGGTCCAGCAAACACATTATGTTGTCACAATATACTGACAACGTATGTATTAGTGCTGGTTTTGTATTGGTAACGTCAAACAATTATGTATCTACAACGTAAATGTGAAAGACATGTTGGCTGTTACAACGTCACTTGCTTATGATATAATTTCCTCTCAGGTACATTGTGACAACATTGTTTTTTTTTGTCATTTCGTCATTATCACGTATACGTATATTATAAGTCTTTCATTGGCCCTTTTTGTACTTACAGAAGGATTCTACAGAGACCAGTTTTTTATACATTCTGTCAACTCTCAAATAAATCAGTCATATCATAGCTAAAAACAAGCCTCTGTATATGGCTAACCTTGGGCGAAATCATTCAGTCTTGAAATCAGTCTCCATTTTCTTGTTTATCCAATTATTCACCCATAATTGTCTGCATAATGTTCAATTAGACATAGTAGATATGTGTAATTGATCATACTCTGCAGGTTAGCTTCACAGAGTATGCACTGCCAGAGCCCTATAAAAATGACCTCCATCGGGCTACTGGTGTGCATGTTTCTGACCAATCTGTCAGAAACACACTCCATGAGGCTAGCATGAGGGTCCGACGTCATCTAGTGGGACTTGTACTCACAGCCCAGCACCGTGCAGCTCTATTGGCATTCGCCAGAGAACACCAGAATTGTCAGGTTTGCCATTGGTGCCCCGTTCTCTTCACAGATGAGCACACTGAGCATGTGACAGACGTGAACGTTATGCTGCCTACAACATCATCCATCATGACAGGTTTGGCAGTGGGTCAGTGATGGTTTGGAGAGACAAGTCCTTGGAGGGTCGCACAGACCTCAACGTGCTAGTCAACGGTACCCAGACTGCTGTTAGGTACCGGGATGAAATCCTCAGACTCATCGTCAGACCTTAAGCTGGTGCAGTGGGCCCTGTATTCCTCCTGTTGCAGGACAATGCCCGGCCTCTTGTGGCCAGAGTGTGTAGGCAGCTCCTGGATGACAAATGCATTGATGCCATTGACTGGCCCTCACATTCTCCAGACCTGAATCAAATTGAGAACCTCCGGGATGTTATGTATCGGTGCATCTGATGCTGCCAAGTAGCACCACAGACATACAACATATTCTACAGTGTCTTATTAAACATGACCAAGTATGATTAAAGCTGAAACAAAATGAACTGCAAATGAGAAGAATTTGACCTATTTATTGCAGTGAATTAGGTAAAGTTGTAAATCAGTACAATACAATAATGTAGCTCTCTTAGCTTGGAGCCTCCATCACTATTAGTTTTAGCCTGACTGTCCGGATGTGACCATTAATGGCAGATTAAAAACACATATACACAACAAAACACGAACAAACACAGTAGCTCAATGGGCACACGTCTCTTACACAGCACACGTCTCTTATTTAAATGTACTCTACTGCATGACCAAATAGGACTATGTACTCTCTTCAAACAAGACCAAATAGGATCAAAGCTAAAACCAAATGAATTGGAAATTTAAAAAATTATAATAAAAGAATTTGACTTAGGTAATTAATGTACTGAATGAGGTAAATTTGTACATCAGTATTATTAGAGGTGTAGTGAAGGAGGTCAACTGACACATCAGTTTATCAGAGGTGTATAGGTACAAAGTTAAAGTACTTCGGTGTGTTCACCAGGTAAGTTCCTAAATAAGACCTAATGACCAGGTAAAGTGAGTTAATTTAGGTCTTAATAAAGAACTTCCATCACCTGGTGAACACAGCCAAGCACTGGTGAACACTGGTGAAATAATTTAACTTTTTACACCTGTTTATTTCTTTATTGGCAGCAGTGCATAGTCATGTCAAATGTTGGCAGACATAAGTGTAAATTGCTGTTGTTTTCCTCTATTCTTTATCACTGGACCAGGTTATCTCATAATCTTTGAAGACACTCTTTAATTTCTCAACAGACACTGAATGATCTGCTTTACCATAGCCCTGAAACAGAAAAAAGAAAACACAAAAGATTTTACAAAAAGGTTTTTGGAAAAAATGTTTCCTCTCACATATTCTGCCATTATTGGAATAAGTAATCTGCATTCACTTACAGTTGATTCCCCAAACACCCGCAGTTTTTTGTCTTTGCTGTTGTGCTCAATCTTCCCTCCTCCAAGGCAGTTGCACTCCAATCCCAGTGCTATTATAGGTGGGGTGACCTTCTCAAATATATGATCTGAAAACCAGTCAGTGATAAAACATGAAAACTGAAAGGGATGTAATTTGATTTTTGAAGGCTACATTACTGATAATGCTCATGGTCGTCAACTCATACAGACCAAGGATCATAGGCATTTGTATCTTAGATTATTAGGTATTCTGTTGCTATATTTATTAATACATGTTGACACTGTTCCAGCATATTTGCTTGCCGACAGTTTCGGGCGGTAATATAATACACTAAAGCGCCAATAGTGCAATACCTAAAAGGCTATAGCTCCGCTCCCTCTGTGTACAGCGCGGTTAAATATATGTGTAACTAGTAGAGTGGTAGAATTGTAGCAAATTGGACATAACTACACATCGCTAATGACAGCTAAAAGCAAGATTGAGGTACGTCGCACAATGTGTGCCTCAAAGCAGTGCTAGTCAGAGCACACCACGAAAGACAACGCAAACTTACTGTGATACTGCCCGGCACTTTTTGTGCCTCTCACAATATCTTTGTGTTCAGTTCCATCTTTTACTTTTATCCTAAGTAAAATATATTTAAATGTTCCCTCTGGATCGATTTCAGCGTCGGGGACTTTATTCAAAGCATCAGCCATCGCAACTGTGTAACCGTTGTGTAAACGAGGCAAGTGCGCAGACGAGATGTCAGTAGTTTCATCAGCCACTAGCGTATCCGACCAATCAGATGAAGGAGTGTGCTGACGCATATAGTGCAGCCATAAATTTGGACAGTGACAAATTTGTTGTTTTGGCTCTATGCTAGAGCTGTAATACCGTTGATTGTATTCGAAATGAAAAACAATAACTAAGATGTTAAAGTGAAACTGAATCGCGATTACACACAGTGATATCGTAAATGGGTATACATTTAATGACATTAAAGGAATACGATATAAAAATTTCCGCCGTATACTATAAATAATAGAAATGCTTAGTGTGTACATTGTGTACTTAAAAAGTATGGGGCGCCGCCATGTTGGAATGACTTATACAACTGACGTCATTAGAATGGTAGCGCTCTAAACTCAACCCCGCCGAACTGTGGTAACAATTAGGGGTGTGCGATACCGCAAAATCTGGGTTCGATCCAATACCAAGTAATACAAGGCCAGAATCGCCGATACCAATACCGATACTTTTATTTTTAAAAGCGGCTTATGTACTTTCATTTAGGGGAAAGCAGTGTGTCATGATTTATGAGGTGAATGCATCATCAATAGGCTAAATCTGAATACATTTTTATGACCACTAAATGATTTGCAATCATGTAAGTGATAAAGTTGTTTTGCTTTCCACTGTTAATTACTTAATCACGTGCATGTTAAAACACATGACCATTTTTAAAGGCAAAGTACAAAAATATATTTTTTATTATTGTAATTTGAATGTGCATATTTCAGGTTTGAGGTATATTTTTTTCAATTCCATTAAAATAAGTAATTTAGATAAGTTTCAATGGGTTGAATATATTTGAATGTCTGAATATAGTCTATATTTAATCAGTCTGCTAAAGTAACAGCTAATGATGACCAATTGCAGTTAGTAATTCATGTATATTACATTAATGTAACATTAACCAATGCTGAACATCTGATTTGACTAAAATATCAATTTCACTACTATATATACCAATCAATCAATCAATCAAATTTATTTATAAAGCCCTTTTTACATCAGCAGTTGTCACAAAGTGCTTTTACAAAACACCCGGCCTTAAAACCCCAAGGAGCAAACAACAGTAGTGTTGAATTTCAGTGGCTAGGAAAAACTCCCTAAGAAGGCCGAAATTTAGGAACAAACCTAGAGAGGACCCAGGCTCAGAGGGGTGACCAGTCCTCTTCTGGCTGTACCGGGTAAACATATT
>JACXGI010010193.1:0-28274 GCA_016801175.1 Esox masquinongy
CTCACATTTTTGTAAATATTTGATTATATCTTTTCATGTGACAACACTGAAGAAATGACAATTTGCTACAATGTAAAGTAGTGAGTGTACAGCTTGTCTAACAGTGTAAATTTGCTGTCCCCTCAAAATAACTCAACACACAGCCATTAATGTTTAAACCGCTGGCAACTAAAGTGAGTACACCCCTAAGTGAAAATGTCCAAATTGGGCCCAATTAGCCATTTTCCCTCCCTGGTGTCATGTGACACGTTAGTGTTACAAGGTCTCAGGTGTGAATGGGGAGCAGGTGTGTTAAATTTGGTGTCATCGCTCTCACACTCCCTCATACTGATCACTGGAAGTTCAACATGGCACCTCATGGCAAAGAACTCTCTGAGGATCTGAAAAAAAGAATTGTTGCTCTACATAAAGGTGGCCTAGGCTATAAGAAGATTGCCAAGACCCTGAAACTGAGCTTCAGCACGGTGGCCAAGACCATACAGCGGTTCAACAGGACAGGTTCCACTCAGAACAGGCCTCGCCATGGTCGACCAAAGAAGTTGAGTGCACGTGCTCAGCGTCATATCCAGAGGTTGTCTTTGGGAAATAGACGTATGAGTGCTGCCAGCATTGCAGCAGAGGTTGAAGGGGTGGGGGGTCAGCCTGTCAGTGCTCAGACCATACATTGCACACTGCATCAAATTGGTCTGCATGGCTGTCGTCCTTGAAGGAAGCCTCTTCTAAAGATGATGCACAAGAAAGCCTGCAAACAGTTTGCTGAAGACAAGCAGACTAAGGACATGAATTACTGGAACCATGTCCTGTGGTCTGATGAGACAAAGATAAACTTATTGGGTTCAGATGGTGTCAAGCGTGTGTGGCGGCAACCAGGTGGGGAGTACAAAGACAAGTGTGTCTTGCCTACAGTCAAGCATGGTGGTGGGAGTGTCATGGTCTGAGGCTGCATGAGTGCTGCCGGCACTGGGGAGCTAAAGTTCATTGAGGGAACCATGAATGCCAACATGCACTGTGACATACTGAAGCAGAGCATGATCCCCTTCCTTCAGAGACTGGGCCGCAGGGCAGAATTCAAACATGATAACGACCCCAAACACACCTCCAAGATGACCACTGCCTTGCTAAAGAAGCTGAGGGTAAAGGTGATGGACTGGCCAAGCATGTTTCCAGACCTAAACCCTATTGAGCATCTGTGGGGCATCCTCAAATGGAAGGTGGAGGAGCGCAAGGTCTCTAACATCCACTAGCTCCGTGATGTCGTGATGGGGGAGTGGAAGAGGACTCCAGTAGCAACCTGTGAAGCTCTGGTGAACTCCATGCCCAAGAGGATTAAGGCAGTGCTGGAAAATAATGATGGCCACAAACTATTGACACTTTGGGCCCAATTTTGACATTTTCACTTAGGGGTGTACTCACTTTTGTTGCCAGCGGCTTGGACATGAATGGCTGTGTGTTGTGTTATTGTGAGGGGACAGCAAATTTACACTGTTATACAAGCTGTACACTCACTACTTTACCTTGTTGCAAAGTGTCATTTCTTCAGTGGTGTCACATGAATAGATATAATCAAATATTGACAAAACTGTGAGAGGTGTACTTTTGTGAGATACTGTACATGAAGAGCATAGTGTAACTTACCGGTTCTTATTTCTGAATGTACGGATGATAGATGCAACCGTGTAGTGGCTCAGGTTGGGCTGAAATCTCTGCCCAGCCTCCCTCATTCTCAATCCATGGGTGAGCACATGGTCAACCACTGCGGCCCTGATCTCATCTGAGACAACTGTTCTTCTTCTTCCTCCTCTTCCTCTTCTTCCGCTTCCTCGACCTCTAGCTCTTGCGTCACCATTTACTTCCATTTTCCTCCAAAACAGGAGAGCTCATCTGTGGCTTTATAGTGCTAAAGCTCTGATTGTGCACAATTCAGCAACTAGTGTTTACACCTGTGAGGAGTGGGTGTTGCCAATTAATGTATAGAGCTTGGCATTGTGATTGGTGTTGCTTTCCAAAGGGACTACAGAGATTTTATTTTTGACTGTTGTGCCTAATGTAGACGACTGTGCGTAGTGTTTTGCAAAAAGTGTGATACAGAATTGGACACTGAGGGTAATGCAGGAATTGTGCAGACATGGTTTAGGGATTTGGAACATGAGTTTCCGGTTTCGGTGATTGCGTTTCAAGTTCCAATTTTGGTGTGTAAACAATTGGGAAAAACTGTAATGTAGCACCTCAATGGCGCATTCACGCTGTTCAGTGGTGTGGTATGCTGAATGTGTGTTTTGTTATTATTAATCACATCTACACTGCTCTAAATAATTAAGGGAACACTTAAATCACACGTCGGGTCTCGATGAACAAAATATATAAAAGATCAAAATCTTTACTCTATATTGTGTAATTTGCTGAGAACAAAATGACATAACAATGGTCAGTGGAAACCAAAATCACCAACCGATTGAGGGCTGGGTTCAAATTCACTCCGAAAATCTAAGTAAACCATTGAAACCACAGGCTGTTCAAACTTGCGTGAATTTCATCACGGCAACTAATAATGTGACTCAGTAGTGTGTATGGCCTCCACGTGCCTGTATGCACTCCCGAGAATGTCTGGCCATGCACCTGATGAGATGGCTGATGGTGACCTGGGGGATCTCCTCCCAGGCCTGGATCAGGGCATCAGTGAGCTCCTGGACAGTCTGTGGCACTGCTTGGTGGTGTCAGATGCACCAATATATAATGTCCCGGAGGTTCTCAATTGAATTCAGATGTCTGGAACGTGAGGGTCCGTCAATGGCATCAATTCCTTCGGCATCCAGGAACTCTGGCCATGTGAGACAGGGGATTGTCCTGCACCAGGAAAAACCCAGGTCCCACTCCACCAACGTAAAGTCTGACAATGGGTCAGAGGATTTCATCCCGGTACCTAACAGCAGTCAGGGTTACCGTTGGCTAGCACCTGGAGGTCTGTGCGACCCTCCTAGGATATGCCTCCCCAGACAATCATTGACCCACCGCCAAACCGGTCATGCTGGATGATTTTGCAGGCAGAATAACGTTCACCACGGCGACTCCAGACTCTCTCATGTCTGTCACCTGCTCTCATCTGTGAAGAGAACAGGGTGCCAAATGTGGACCTGCCAATTCTGGTGTTCTCTGGCGAATGCCAATCGAGCTGCACGGTGCTGGGCTGTGAGCACAGGTCCCACTAGAGGGCGTCGGGCCCTCATGCCACCCTCATGAAGTCTGTTTCTGACAGTTTGGTCAGAAACATGCATAGCAGTAGCCCACTTGCGGTCATTTTGTAGGGCTCTGGCAGTGCTCCTCCTGTTCCTCCTCACACAAAGGAGCAAATACCGGTCCTGCTGCTGGGTTGATGCCCTTCTACGGCCCTGTCCAGCTCTCCTCGTGTAGCGGCCCATTTCGTGATATCTCCAGCAAACCTTCTTGCAACGGCACGTATGGATGTGCCATCCTGGAGGAGCTGGATTACCTGTGCAACCTGAATGGGCTGCAGGGACCTCATGCTACCAGTCGTGACAAGGACACTAACAAAACGTAAAACTAGAGAAGAATCAGTCAGGAAGGATGAGGAGAGAGCAATTGGCTGTGTTGTCACTTTCATTTGCACCAAAACTGGTGATACTGATACACAATTGCTCATGCTTCCTAACTGGAAAGATTGATTTCCCTGATGTTCGATTGACTTGGGTGTTATACTGTGATGATTATGGGTTCTCTTTTTGAGCATATTATATTATCAGTTAATACGCATAGTGGTGTAAATATTAAGAACATACCTGTTTGAGCCAATTATTTATTGAAAGTATTGCAGCAAATGTCTCTTATGTTTCTCATCTCACAGTGAAAGTGGCGGTTCACTGGTAAATATATGGTAGGCGTGGCTACCCATAATTCCACAACAGAGAACTATAAATCCATTGACTAATTACAGCCACCAGCTTTAACAGAATGTGATTTCCTGTGAACCTGTGGATTTCCTGAGAGCGAATGCAAAATGGTGTTCTGTTGTTCTTCAATTTCTAAACATATTTTAGTTGGTACAAAGCATACATTCATAATAATCTCACAGTATTACCCGTTAAAGTGTTGCAGTTAAACGTTCACAACAGGTTGGGACCTAACAAACACCTTTCTGGTGATGCATCATCAACTGGAAACAGGCAACTGAGTGTGAGTACGGCAACTTTCAGAAGGATCACTACAACTACACTGGACACATTGTTTCCAAATCATCCTGACCAATCACATGGCAGAACGATGCCAGGTTCAGATCACCTGGATCTAGACTCACATGGCAGAACGATGCCAGGGTCCGAACACCTGGATCTACACTCACATGGCAGAACGATGCCAGGGTCAGATCACCTGGATCTACACTCACACGGCAGAACGATGACAGGGTCAGATCACCTGGATCTACACTCACATGTCAGAACGATGCCAGGGTCAGAACACCTGGATCTACACTCACATGGCAGAACGATGCCAGGGTCAGATCAACTGGATCTACACTCACATGGCAGAACAATGGCAGGGTCAGATCACCTGGATCTACACTCAAATTGCAGATGACAGCAAGATAAGACAGCAAGATTAGAGGGGAATCCAACTGAGTCCTGATGACACACTACAGGTCAGAGAACCATTTGGGCCAGATGACTGGAAAGGTCACATTGGGAAACACTTCTGGTGTCAACATACTGAATCAAAGTGAAGTGCTGGAAGCTTTTTCTATTTAGATACACACCTACACTGACATTTTTAAGACAAACAGGCATTTTGCTAGGTCCACATCACAATGATTGCAATAACTGAAATAGGAACTTTACATCACTGATGCACAAATTGACAACATTCATAAACATTCATAATGATTCCTTCATGTGTCATATCATGGTAATGACAGTATCATGACAGTGTCACATCTCTGTTATGCACACCCCTTTAAATAGTGTTACCAAGGTTACTCATGAATGACAAAGATATATGTGGATTTTGATGCATTACTGGGTACCGTGAAGAAAGGTAAAGTTTTGCTGAAAGAGTCTGGATTCTAACCCTATTTCTAATCTTAACCCCTACTTCAATGTTTACCCAAACCAAACCCTTAAGCTAAAACTATTTCCTAAAATGTGGTCTTTACAGAATGAATATACAGATTCTTATCCCCACCCATTCATGTATACATATTGATGATTCTCTAGTTACCTTAGAGATCCAACTCACCTTGTATCTGTGTGTCTCTCTATTTGCAAATATTATACAATAAACTGTTATTTGTGTATAAGAGTGTTTTGATCTCTGCCTTAATTAGAAGGAGTTCTAACTGATGAAATTGCCATCACAATTTTGGAGTTCGTCCTTTGGATCCTTACCCTGACTGTCTCCTGCTCTCTTTCTAAACAGGTCAACCGTGAGACGGTGTCTCTGGAGCCTAACTCCTCCCCCAAACAAGGGCTAGCTAAGTTGGGGAGAGAGTAGGGCGCCTGGCTGGGGAGAGCTTTGGGATTGATCAGTATGGGAACCCAGAGGGAAAATTTAGAACTCAGGTTGTAAGGACATGTTATATAAATATGGTTAAAACTGTTAACAGTACAGTGGTGGGACCACTGATAAATTATCTTACGTAATGGACTGACGAGTTTAATAATGCACGCGGGGCACGTTAATTGGGATAAAATAGGTTTACGGGGTTAATCAGGGACTACATGAAAAGGGAGACTACAGACCCAGGGTTGAGGAAGAGAGAGACTATGCTAACCGCTACGTTTATGATAATGATAGGGAGACTACAGACCCAGGGTTGAGGAAGAGACTATGCTAACCGCTACGTTTATGATAATGATAGGGAGACTACAGACCCAGGGTTGAGGAAGAGACTATGCTAACCGCTACGTTTATTCAAATGATCGGGAGACTACAGACCCGGGGTTGAGGAAGAGACTATGCTAACCAATATGTTTATGATAATGATAGGGAGACTACAGACCCGGGGTTGAGGAAGAGACGATGCTAACCGATATGTTTATGATAATGGCTGCCACCGCTGTGGTTCGACTGGACATTGGGTTTGGGAAGATACCCACGGAAAATGAGATAATGGCTGTGTTAGATCTAGTGCTACAGATCATTGGCCTGGCAATTGCTCTGAGCCAGGAAAATGAGACAGTTCCCACAAGAATAGAGACAGTTCCGGGTTTGTGCCGAAAAGATCCCCCCGCCGAAAATCTCCCCTACTTTGCGTAAACGCATACTATTTTGAGTCTCATTGCTGCAACTTGCTTGCTTGTTGAGAGGACTGCTCTTCACTCCATTATCAACTGTTCAGCAGAGCTGTACTACTCGAGGCCGGTCTCGGTCTTGTCTCGGTCTCGGGTGCATTTGTACTCGGTCTTGACTTGGTCTCGGACTTTGAGGACTCGTAAATTCTTCCCGAGACCAGTCGAGACCAGTCTAGTAATTATCAGCCCAAAATTATCCAAATAAGTCCCCCTCAATATTCATAAAAGGCCAATTTGTCCCCCCAATAATTGAATATTGTGATAATGCGGGCAATATCGTTGTGGATGTTGATGGATCATGGACTTTTGACAAGCATAGCTACTGACCGCTAATATATCCCGAACAGTCTTGCTAGAACTGAACAACAGCGCAGTAGCCTCTATCGTTTGCTACAGTAGCTAGCCTTGCTGGAATATTAACAGTTAGTGGCCAGTTTGTCAAAAGTCCCATCCATTCCGGCTCTGAGATAGCTTGTTGTGCCATTTGTTGTCTGAATTGGATGCTGGCTATCTTAGATTGCGCTGAAAAGTTATTTTTTCCTTCATAACGTTGCTTGGGATGGTGTTGTCATTTTATTTTGCTGCAGGGCATGACCGATCATGAACAAGACAAAGACAGATGATATCTGAAACTTTGCAAAAAAAGAAGTTGCTGGAAATGTTAGGCGTCGTTAACAGAGTAATAGTTTCTTCATCATGTATTGTAATAAAGAAGACCACCTAGGCAGTAATAGCTCTGAAACTTCTATTTTATGGGATGTCCACTATGCATATCTGATTGTATTATGTCACTCATTTAGCAAAGTGAGTCTGAACCAGAAGCAGAGGGTCTGAGAGATGAGAGGGACAGTAGGGTGGATGCTGAGGTGAGTGATAAAAAGGATACTACAGAATAGCCATCTGGACCTGTTTAGTTTTAAATGTGTTATGGTGCACAGTGTTACAGTTTGTCTATTTTGAAGACTACTGGCATAAAATAAAATTTGATACACTGCTGATTTTGCAGGTTTTCCTACTTACAAAGCATGTAGAGGTTTGTAATTTTTATCATAGGTACACTTCAACTGTGAGAGACAGAATCTAAAACAAAAATCCAGAAAATCATATTGTATGATTTTTAAATAATTAATTTGCATTTTATTGCATGACATAAGTATTTGATACATCAGAAAAGCAGAACTTAATATTTGGTACAGAAACCTTTTTTTGCAATTACAGAGATCATATGTTTCCTGTAGTTCTTGACCAGGTTTGCACACACTGCAGCAGGGATTTTGGCCCACTCCTCCATACAGACCTTCTCCAGATCCTTCAGGTTTCGGGGCTGTCGCTGGGCAATACGGACTTTCAGCTCCCTCCAAAGATTTTCTATTAGGTTCAGGTCTGGAGACTGGCTAGGCCACTCCAGGACCTTGAGATGCTTCTTACGGAGCCACTCCTTAGTTGCCCTGGCTGTGTGTTTCGGGTCGTTGTCATGCAGGAAGACCCAGCCACGACCCATCTTCAATGCCCTTAATGAGAGAAGTAGGTTGTTGGCCAAGATCTCGCGATACATGGCCCCATCCATCCTCCCCTCAATACGGTGCAGTCGTCCTGTCCCCTTTGCAGAAAAGCATCCCCAAAGAATGATGTTTCCACCTCCATGCTTCACGGTTGGGATGGTGTTCTTGGGGTTGTACTCATCATTCTTCTTCCTCCAAACACGGTGAGTGGAGTTTAGACCAAAAAGCTCTAATTTTGTCTCATCAGACCACATGACCTTCTCCCATTCCTCCTCTGGATCATCCAGATGGTCATTGGCAAACTTCAGACGGGCCTGGACATGCGCTGGCTTGAGCAGGGGGACCTTGCGTGCGCTGCAGGATTTTCATCCATGAAGGCGTAGTGTGTTACTAAGGGTTTTCTTTGAGACTGTGGTCCCAGCTCTCTTCAGGTCATTGACCAGGCCCTGCCGTGTAGTTCTGGGCTGATCCCTCACCTTCCTCATGATCATTGATGCCCCGCAAGGTGAGATCTTGCATGGAGCCCCAGTCCAAGGGAGATTGACCAAGCTGCTTGCCTATTGTCCTGTAGCCAATCCCAGCCTTGTGCAGGTCTACAATTTTATCCGGGATGTCCTTAAACAGCTCTCTGGTCTTGGCCATTGTGAAGAGGTTGGAGTGTGTTTGATTGAGTGTGTGGACAGGTGTCTTTTATACAGGTAACAAGTTCAAACAGGTGCAGTTAATACAGGTAATGAGTGGAGAACAGAACTTAAAGAAAAACGAACAGGTCTATGAGAGCCGGAATTCTTAAGGGTTGGTAGGTGATCAAATACTTATGTCATGCAATAAAATGCAAATTAATTATTTAAAAATCATACAATGTGATTTTCTGGATTTTTGTTTTAGATTCCGTCTCTCACAGTTGAAGTGTACCTATGACAAAAAATTACAGACTTCTACATGCTTTGTAAGTAGGAAAACCTGCATAATCA
Source organism: Esox masquinongy (assembly GCA_016801175.1). Lineage (NCBI taxonomy): Eukaryota > Metazoa > Chordata > Actinopteri > Esociformes > Esocidae > Esox > Esox masquinongy. The sequence goes on from JACXGI010010193.1 coordinate 8,776, forward strand.
GCAGTGTATCAAATACTTGTTCTCCCCACTGTATGTTGTTCTCCATAAGACTAAGTTATGCACATGACTTAATTCAACATAACAAAAATGTGCACAAAAACATAGTTGATTTAAAGCTAATAGTACATGTTTTTATAATTCAGAAAATCTAAATGTGAAGTAGGCTAAATATAGAAATATTAGATAGTAAAAATAGATTAGTCTTGATAATGTCACCTGTTTTGAATTTCAGGTAGGGCAGAGAATGTATTTGGAACACTCTCATGCAAGTGTTTGCGGTGGCACATTAGAAAGTATGCACTGGTTAATTTTCATGTTGATATTATTGTGTGTATTCGTTTCATAAAGCTTCTTGTATGTTCTTGAATCATTCATCTGATGCATTGGAGATAGACTGGATTGGATGTAAAACAAATAATAATAATTTTTACACATTAAGTGACATGTCTTTGCTATTAGTCCCTAAAAAAATGTGTGCATATGCAAACACAGGAAGTCGCATACTTCATTCTTCTCTGCATGGATCATGTCAGTGAAATCAGCTATCATCTGTTATTTATTGCTGATATGACTGGTCAAAAGACCAATAAAAAACACCTAATTAGGTTTTTCTATGTAAATGCAGCGAAAGTAGTTCAATTTTAAATTAGTGGTAAGGCTCAATACGTTTTTATGCTATTTAAACTCCCCTGCTGCCAATTCAGTATTCATGGGAAATATACCATACTTTTGTAATATGAATACAAAAATGCTGTACAATTTATGGTCATATTATGGTGATTATGTGATGCATCTAGAATCACAGTCTCGAATTGGACTTGTGTTGTTCTGGTCTCGGTCTTGACTCGGACTCGACCCTTTTCCTGCTGTTCCGGTCTTGTCTCAGTCTCGCCTCTCTTTGGTCTTGGTCTTGACTCTGACTCGATTAGCTTCGGTCTTGGTCTTGACTTGGTCTCGCTTTAGGTGGTCTCGAACACAGCTCTGCTGTTCAGTCAACATTTCATTGATCTTCATAGCAAAAAGCTTTTATTTAATTGTGTACATCAAGGCAGCAATCAATGACCACGTTAGGCTGTGTTTCGTTCGATATTTTAAGGCAGGTTGATCGCGTGGGAAGGCACTGTCAGCAGTTTTCAGTTTTTCTATTTGTTTCAAGTGTATTACTTGAATACACCCACTTGGAGTTTAAATAAATGCCCTCTTTGAGTTTGGTGCCAGCAACATTGCTACATCCCTCCCTTCTATGGCTCAAAGTTCAAAAGGTTTATTTGTCATTTGCAATAACAAGTTATGGCAATGAAATGCTTGGTTTTCCTACTCCCGACAGTGCAGTTAAAAGTTAAAAAAGTATCAGTAATTATAAAAATAATAAGATAATACGAACTATCAATAATAACACTATACAAAAACACGCATCATTAATAATAACTATACAAATGTACAACTGTAGTGCAATGTAAAAGTGACAGGTGTGCATGATATGATTGGCAGATGAGCATGATATAAAGTGACAGGTGTGCATGGGACTATGGATGGAAGGGAAGAGCGGTTCCTGAATTGAGCAGCCTCACGGCCTGAGGAAAGAAACTGTCCCATAGCCTTTTAGTTTTGTACGGAATAATCCTGTACCTTCTGCCTGACGGCAGCTTGGTAAACAGTCCATGGCATGGGTGGCTGGGATCTGTAATGATCCGTTTGCTCCTCCTCCTGCACCTCTCTGTGTAGAGATCCTGCTGGGATGGCAGGTCAGACCTTATGATGCTCTCTGCTGTTCTAATCACCCTTTGAAGTGCTTTGCGGTCGAGGGCGGTGCAGCTGCCATACCAGGCGGTGACACAACCGGACAGGATACTCTCGATAGTGCATCTGTAGAAGTTGGTGAGTATCCTGGAATCCATGCCAAATCTCGCAGGAAGCAGGAAGGAGAGCCGTTTTTTGGCCTCCTTCACCAAGATGTTAGAGTGATGAGACCAGGTCAAGTCATTGGTGAAGTTGACACCAAGGAACCGGATGTTGTGAATTCTCTCTACTGCAGACCCATTGATGTGTATGGGGGCGTGGTCTCCCACCCGCTGCTTCCTGTGATTAACAATCATCTCCTTCGTTTTGCTGATATTGAGCTGGAGGTTGTTATCCTGACACCACGAAGTCAGTGACCTTACTTCGTCTCTATAGGCTGACTCGTCGTTGTCAGAGATCAGGCCTATGATGGTGGTGTCGTCAGCAAACTTAACGATGGTGTTGGAGGCGTGGGTTGCCTTGGCAGTCGTGAGTGAAGAGGGAGTACAGGAGCAGGCTCAACACACAGCCCTGGGGGAGGCAGTACTGAGAGACAGCAAGGAGGAGGTGGTGTTGCCCATCCGCACCACCTGGGGTCTGCCCGTCAGGAAGTTCAGGATCCATCTGCACATAGTGGGGTTGAGACCCAGATCCCTGAGCTTAACCGCTAGCTTGTGGGGCATAATGGTGTTGAAGGCTGAACTGTAGTCAATGAACAGCATTCTGACATATGTGTTCCTTTTGTCCAGATGAGAGAGTGCAGAGTGGAGGGTCAGAGCAATGGCATCCTCTGTAGATCTGTTATGTCTATAGGCAAACTGCAGCGGGTCAAGTGTTGTAGGCATGGAGTCTGTGATGTGAGTTTTAACTAGCCGCTCAAAGCACCTCATGATGATTGGTGTGAGTGCTATAGGGCGGTAGTCATTCATGCAGAGGACTTTTTGCTTTTTTGGCACAGGAACAGTGATGGACTTTTTGAAGCAGTTGGGGACCACTAACTGACGTAGCGATAGGTTGAAGATATCAGTAAAGACATCAGCCAATTGGTCTGCACAGACCTTGAGAACGCGACCTGAGATGTTGTCTGGTCCAGGAGCCTTGCGGGTGTTAATCCTTTTTAGGGCTTTACAGTCGTCTGACCTGGTCATTTGGAAAGGGCAGCCGTCCTGGTCCATTTGAGTATCCATGCCAGGGATGATGTTCTCAAAGCGAGCATAGAAAGAGTTCAGTTCCTCTGGGAGAGAAGCTGGCACTTCCCCCACACTGCCTGAATAGCCTTTATAGTCTGTGATGGTTCTCAGACCACTCCACATGTTCCTGGTATTGGAGCCCTGGTAGAGAGATTCTACTTTGACTCTGTATTTGCTTTTTGCAGTTTTTATTGCCTTCCTGAGGTCATACCGGGATTTCTTATAATTGGCTTTTCTGCCGGAGTTGAATGCTGCAGTCCGTGCCTTAAGCATGACACGAATTCAACGTTGTCAATACATTTGCTAATAAAACCGGTCACAGACTCTGTTTATTCGTTGATATTGCCTCCAGACGCCTCTCGGAACATTTCCCAGTCGGTGGTGAGGAAACAGTCACGTAAGTCGGGGTCCGATTCGTCCGTCCATCGTTGAATGGACCTCGTCACTGGCTTCTCTTGTTTTAGCCTCTGCCTGTAAGCAGGGAGCAACAGTATCGACGGGTGGTCTGATTTGCCGAAAGCAGGACGGGGGAGGGCCTTATATCCATGATGAAATGGAGAGTAGACATTGTCGAGAGTGTTTTTCCTGCATGTCGGGAAGTTGATGTGTTTTTTAAACTTCGGTAGGACTTTCCTCGGATTGGCGCCATTAAAATCGCCCGCAAGAATAAAGGCAGCTTCCGGGTGTAAACATTCAAGCCTATCGATAACTCGAAAAAGTTAGTCGAGCGCAGTCCCAGCGTTGGTATCCTAATGGGAACCTGAGTTTCGAAACCGTCAACTAAGGACACAGATCCATTAAATATAAAAGGATCATAACCCGGATCATGTGACCGACTTGACCCTTCAAGGGTTTGCTTCTGAATGTGAGGCAGAGTCTTAACTAACCCCACAGATTTAGAGGAAGGAGAGGAACGAGACGAAGTCTGCCTACGTCGAAGCTTGAAAACAATCAGCCAAAACATGTCCTTTTCAGTGACAGTAAAAGCATTCCCGGTCTTCAATAGAGCGAGGCGGAGGAGAGCGTGAGGGCCTCTTGATAGGTGAGGTATCCGTTGGCACCACACTACGGAACTCAGTACGGGGCGTATTAAACACTGTCTTATGCGTTAGTGTAAACTAATCAGCAGGCACAGCCGCAAGCACAAGAGGCCATGTGTCCACCTTCTGTTCATTCAGATAAACCACTAACCGATCCGACAGAAGACCCACAAAGTCAGTACACTTACTGACAGCACACCACCTATCAAACAGAGTGAGTTTCTCACCAGCAAACTCTACATACACTGAACAAAATTATAAACGCAACACTTTTGTTTTTGCCCCCATTCATCATGAGCTGAACTCAAAGATCTAAGACTTTCTCTATGTACACAAAAGGCCTATTTCTCTCAAATATTGTTCACAAATCCATCTAAATCTGTGTTAGTGAGCACTTCTCCTTTGCCGAGATAATCCATCCACCTCACAGGTAAGGCATATCAAGATGCTGATTAGACAGCGTGATTATTGCACAGGTGTGCCTTAGGCTGGCCACAATAAAAGGCCACTCTAAAATGACATTTATTAATTATTTCTGGTAGATTCCACAATTCTCTCGTCTTTTCACTTGATGAAAAAGTTTGTTATCGTCGCCTTTATTGATAGTTACTGTATGAATGTAATTCACGAATGAAAGAAAAAAGTATGCTGTTTTGCCATGAAAGAAAAAAATATGTTCTCATGCCATGAAATGAAATAACTTTGGCAGACTTGCTAGCAATTGCTCTATTCTTATAACTATTCCAGTAAGTTAGTAGATACCGGTAAAGCTTATTACTGGGTAATACGCTGTTAAAACGGCCAGTGGCAAATGGCATACATAAACGCTATTTGTGGTGGAGGCAAACTTAGTAAGAAACGTTAGTCAGTTTAACTGTATCAATGTCATTCACAAATGGCCAATTAACTATTAAAACGGCCAGTGGCAAAACAGGATTTGTCCAGGATATACAGATGCCGGGTGTCAGTATGGACAAGAGGCTATACTGACAACCAGCAAATGTACAGCTCTGTGGTGTAGTGGTTAATGCCACAGCCTTTCATGTGGGCAACCTGGGTTTGAATCTCGAGATGGCAACGCTTTATTTTGCGGGCTGGCTGAACTAGGCTTGCCTGGTGTCTTGTAATTCTAGTATTTGTTTTTATTCTATTGTATTTGTATGTATTTATTTTTCTTTGTAAAGCACATTGAATGTTTGAATGTTTGAATTGTGCTATACAGTATAAATAAACTTGCTTGCACACCTGTCACCCATTGAAAACATTTGGTGCAGAATTAAATGAAAGATACAACAAAGGAGACCTTGAACTGTTAAGAAGCTGATATCCTATATCAAGCAAGAATGGGAAAACATTCATTTTCAAAACAACAGCAACTGGACTCCTCAGATCAAAAATGCTTAGAGTATTGATAAAATAAATTATGTAACACACTGGTAAACATGCCCCTGTCCCAACGTCTTTGAAACATGTTGCTGGCATCAAATTCAGAATGGGCATTTATTTTTTCAAACACAATAAAATTTCTCAGTTTCAACATTTGATATGTTGTCCATGTACTATTTTCAGTTAAATATTGGGATTAAATAGTTTGCACATTATTGCATTCTGTTTTTATTTCCATTTTATTTAATTTGTATGCATAGATGTTACTTAGGCAATTCAGTAAATCAGTGTGTTTTATTTAACATTATTAAAAAGTAACCAATAGTTTAATTTGGGTTCTACATAAACAGATTATCTAAGACTCCAGTACAAAGGCAAAACATTTTGGACATAGAAAGGAAAAGTTTAGTTGTAATGGACCCTCATGTCCAGTAGGGGGCGACTTTGGTATTTCTGCTTGTTCACTTACTATAGTCTGCAGTGTCCGGTTCACTCACATTGTTTAGTGGGATTACCCTTCTCCCTAGCAACAGGTGATACACTGTGATAAATGGCCAATGACATTGGCAATCATATAATTCAGAAGAGGGAAGGGACTTTCCAGATCAGGGCCTTTGAATAAGGCATGTGAAACCAACCTCTTCTCTAGTCTGTACCCATGATGAGGTTTGTAATGAGGAAGGATTGACAATAAGCAGAGTGGACAAGAGAAACCATAGTAATGTAGTAGATGACCAGCTACTGTCCTTGATAGAAATTCTTGTCTTTGGTCTCTGCCTGGGGAAAGAAATGTTAAGATTTAGGCTATTTTAGTGACACAACAATCATCTTTGAGCCCTGTGCAAGAAATTTCACAAGATGAGATTCAACTTTATTGTCATTGAACAATTAAAAGTACAGTACAAGGGAATGCAGTTAGCATCTAACCATAAGTGGAAATAGAAGAGGGCAGAACATTTACAGGTATTAAGTATATGTACAGTTAGGTTTGGAAATATTTGGACTCTGACACAATTTTCATAATTTTGGCTCTGTATGCCACCACAATGGATTTGGAATAAAACACCCAAGATGCAATTGATGTGCAGACTTTCAGATTTAATTCGAGGTGTTGAACAAAACGATCTTAAGAAACGTTTAGGAATTGCCACCATTTTCATAGAGTCCCCTAATTTCAGGGGCTCAAATGTAATTGGACAAATTAACACAATCATAAATAAAATGTTCATTTTTAATATTTTGTTGAGAATCCTTTGCAGGCAATGACTGCTTAAAGTCTGGAACACATGGACATCATCAAACATGGGTTTCCTCCTTTGTAATGCTTTGCCAGGCCTTTACTGCAGCTGTCTTCAGTTGCTGTTCGATCGTGGGTCTTTCTGTCTTAAGTTTTGTCGTCAGCAAGTGAAATGCATGGTTAATCGGGGTTGAGATCAGGTGATTGATTCGGCCATTGCAGAATATTCTACGTCTTTGCCTTAATAAACTCCTCGGTTGCTTTCGCAATATGTTTTAGGTCATTGTCCATCTGTAAAGTGAAGCGCCATCCAATCACTGAATTTGGTTGAATCAGAGCAGGCAATATATCCCTACAAACTATAGAATTCATCCAGCTTCTTCTGTCTTCTGTCACATCCTCAATAAACACTAGTGACCCAGTGCCATTGGAAGCCATGCATGCCCATGCCATCACTCTGCCTCCACCATGTTTTACATATGATGTGGTATGCTTTGGATCATGAGCCGTTCCAAGCGTTCTTCATACATTTTTCTTCCCATCATTCTGGTACAGGTTGATTAGTTTCATGTGTCCAAAGAATGCTGTTCCAGAACTCGGCTGGCTTTTTTAGATGTTTTTGGTAAAGTCTAATCTGGCCTTTCTATTCTTGAGGCTTATGAATGGTTTGCACTTTGTGGTGAACACTGTATTTGCTCTCATGAAGTCTTCTCTTTATGGTTGACTTGGATAATGATATGCCTACCTCCTGGAGAGTGTTCTTCACTTGGTTGGATGTAGTGAAGGGGTTTTTCTTTACCATGGAAAGGATCCTACGATCTTCCACCAATGTTGTCTTCCGTGGACATCCAGGCCTTCTTGTGTTGCTGAACTCACCAGTGCATTCTTTTTTTCTCAGAATGTACCAAACTGTTGATTTGGCCGCTCCGATTGTTCCTGCTATCTCTATGATGGATTTTTTTTGCAGCCTAAGGTTGAACTGTTTCATTTGCATTTAGAGCACCTTTGACCATATGTTGTGCGTTGACAGCAAAAGCTTCCAAATGCAAACGCCACACCTGGAATCAACTCCAGACCTTTTACCTGCTTAATTGATGAAGAAATAATGAAGGAATAGCCCACACATTTTTTTTACATATAAAGGAGCATTAATTCCTAAACCTTTTCATATTCATTATTTAACTGTAACTTGAATATATTTTGGTAAACAGCCAAAATAACTTGTGTCAGTGTCTATTTCTGGACCTACAGTGGATATAAAAAGTCTACACACCCCTGTTAAAATGCCAGGTTCTTGTGATGTAAAAGAATGAGACAAAGATAAATCATGTCAGAACTTTTTCCACCTTTAATGTGACCTATAACGTGAAAAATTCAATTGAAAAACAAACTTGAAATCTTTTTGAGGGGGAAAAAAATAAATAAAAAAACTCACAATAACCTGGTTGCATAAGTGTGCACACCCGTAAACTAATACTTTGTTGAAGCACCTTTTGATTTTATTACAGCACTCAGTCTTTTTGGGTAGGAGTCTATTAGCATGGCACATCTTGACGTGGCAATATTTGCTCACTCTTCTATGCAAAAGCGCTCCAAATCTGTCAGATTGTGAGGACATCTCCTATGCACAGCATTCTTCAGATCACCCCACAGATGTTCAATTGGATTCAGGTCTGGGCTCTGGCTGGGCCATTCCAAAACGTAAATTTTCTTCTGGTGAAGCCATGCTTTTGTGGATTTGGATGTGTGCTTTGGGTCTTTGTCGTGCTGAAAGGTGAACTTTCTAACGGACACCTGAAGGTTTTGCCTGGTATTTGGAACTGTTCATAATTCCCTCCACCTCGACTAAGGCCCCGGTTCCTGCTAAAGAAAAACAGCCCCAAAGCATGATGCTGCCACCACCATGCTTCACTGTGAGTATGGTGTTCTTTGGGTGATATGCAGTGTTGTTTTTGCACCAAACATACCTTTTGGAGTTATGGCCAAAATGTTCAACCTTGGTTTCATCAGACCATAACACATTTTCCCACGTGCTTTTGGGGGACTTGATGTTTGTTTTTGCAAACTTCAGCCAGGCTTGGATGTTTTTCTTTGTAAGAAAAGGCTTCCGTCTTGCCACCCTACCCCATAGCCCATTCATATGAAGAATGCGGGAGATTGTTGTCACATGTAGCACACAGCCAGTACTTGACAGAGATTCCTGCAGTTCCTTTAATGTTGCTGTAGGCCTCCCTGACCAGTTTTCTTCTCGTCTTTTCATCAATTTTGAAGATTTCAGTTTGTTTTTCAATTGAATTGTTCACATTATAGGTCACATTAAGAGTGGAAAAAGTTCTGACATGATTTATCTTTGTCTCATTCTTTTACCTCACAAAAACCTGGCATTTTAACAGGGGTGTGTAGACTTTTTATATCCACTGTAAGTGACCATAATATTTAGGTAGTTCTGAATAAAGGTAGGTAATCCTTTCGTCATGAGCCTAGCATTACAATGGCATGTTTTCCTGGGTCTACACAGACTGTTTAGAAATCCAGGACTCAGGGATGCCACATCTGGTCGCTTAGACTTACTTATATGCGTTTAATTATCAGTAGCCCTACGAACTCAAGTACAAAGATGAAGTAGGAATGCCATAGTAATCTATATTTCAAAGTAATACAGTTTATTGCAATCAAGTAATAACGTTACAATACCAAACTTAGTATACAACATGCTCCACATTGAGTCAAAATAGGCTCATTAATTTGTGCTGGTTTGTGCCATTAAAAGTTTAATTTGTGCTAATGCAGCGTTTTATATATTAGACGTGTAATTTTAGGTGTCACCGGCCCCCCAATCTGCTCCAAACTGACTCAAAATAGGCTCAATCGTTTGTGCCACTAAAAGGTTTGTTTGTGCTGCAGTTTTTGGCACATAACCTACATTCCTACCGGATAGCGCACTGGCTTAAATCTCTTTCCACTATAGCTCTCTTATTATCGGTAAGAAAGCAGTCACAAAAACAAACCTTTATCGGCACCAAAGGAGCTCAAATGACTGAGCCTATTTTGAGTGAATTTGACCAATAATATATTATTTAATATCTAAAAAGTATATCATTACAAACAAACATTTTTACCGCACAAACCAGCACAAACGATTAAGCCTATTTTGCCATAGTTTTGCGGTGGAAGGGGGACAATCTTTACGCAGGTAAAATACCTTTAATCCTTTCTGCTCCTGTTGTGCTGCTGTCATTTTTTAGATATTAGTCCTAAAGAATATTTTATAGATAATTCCGAGGTCACTCAGCACCCAAAATCCTCCAAATTCACCTACAAAAGCATTGTTTATTTGTGCTTTGTTTGTGCTGGTTTGTGCCGTTACAAGTTTCATTTGTGCTGCCTGGTGTGTTAAATATTAGACATTTTATTATAGGGTAAGGTGTCACCAGCCCCCCAACATGTTCAAAATTCCATTCGAAATAGTGCTCTGTTTGTGCCGGTTTGTGCATTTAAAATTTTCATTTGTGCTGATGGAGGAGGGTATATTTGCAGACCGCAAGTCAGGGGCATAACTTAATATGGGGGTTCCTTAGTATTAAGTTACGTCCATTGACGGTTTCCATTGGTGTGGTGTTTTTGATTTAGTGCATGCGTTCATGAAGATTTCAGTTACAGCTACCATATGACAACCTCTAGCTATATATTTAAGGATAGTTAACGTGTTCACTAAGATCACTTCTAAAATCTACTAAATTCTTTGAATCTGAGATTCGAATAGCTTGCCAGTGGCAGAACACAGAAAACACAACAACCCTTATAGCTACGTCTAAAGATAGCTAGCTACACGACGAGGTAGGCTACTCTATTAGCCAGCTCTAGTCAATTAGGGTACGCTAGCTAAAGATGCATGATGCACCTGTCACTATATGCATGCAGGCAAGATCCATTTATTTTGTAGCTTCATATACACTATGTTGTCATTATTTAGAAATATAAACAAAATAATAATTTTTCATAGCCATCTTCTATGCAGTGGTGTAAAAATAGGAGTATTTGGCTGTAATTGTGAATACACTGAAACGTTCATGAACGAAATAGAGAAAAGAGGACTTAGTGATTTTTTTGAGCTTTGTTAATTATTTTTGTTGATGAGGATACCTATTAGCTGTCTTTAAACAATCAGCTAATGCTGGTTTCCACACAACAAAAATTACAAGATCCAGAAAACACAATATAGTTTGACAAGACAAAGAGTCAAGAAACAACAGATGTTTAGCAAGAGTAAACTGGACAGTGTTTTGGAAGTGTTCACCTGGCCATACAACATGGCAGGATGAAACCAAAGCCTACAGAATCTTGGCAAAGGTGAATACACAGTACACAAAGAAACAGTTTAGTTTTGTCAGTGTTGGAATATAATGTTTTGAATATTTGATGGGGTGATAAATTGTTTAATTGTCTAACTGGCATATCATTTAATTTTGTATTTTTAGGTTATGCTATTAACTTAAGATTTTGGTCTGCATTAATTGACTTTCAGTAATGTCTGTTGTGCTCTTTTGGAACTGTTCTTCATGGAATTTATGTTATTAAATTTTTAGGATAAGGGTTAAATTAGACCTCAGATAATCAATCCCAAGACATGTAACACTTTTATATGCCTCCCAACAATGTTTTAAGTCCATAACCACGTCTTTACACTAGAATAAAAAAAAATTGCTTGTTCCAGGCGCCTCTGGAAAAAAAATATATTTCTGTAAACAGATGCTGACCTGACCTCTACATGATGCAAATTGAAACTTGCCACCTTTCTGCAACAGGCAATAGAAAAATCAACACTTCCAGTTACCAATTTCAACTTTCTAGAACAAAGTTGTTAAATTGAACCGTGCAAGTCAAAGGAAGGAGTAACCATTACAATGATTTCTCTGATGAAAACTGGTCAGATCTACACAGCAGAACTCACAGGTCTCGGCAAAGGACCTTCAGAACAGTTTAGCTGACACTGAAGTTGTTGCTCACAGGTCCACCGCACAATGTACCTTACAAAGCACGTTCACATTTGTGTAATATGTTGAATCTATGGAAAATGCATAAATGGTAATCCTGTATAAACTTGTGCAAAAGGGAGGCCTGTTTCACTTTATAACATGTATAGCTCAGATCAACTATATTGCAACTGCAGTAAGCAGTATTGTCAACCATCAACCTTCTAATGATGGCCCTCTACTTTATCACATATAACCAAGCAATGGCTACTCAAAGAAAAACTTTCTAAACCACCAATGTCTCATTCTTGACTGTAAACAAAACATTTAAAACAATTTTTAGAGACAGGTCAGTCTTCAAATTAATATATTTCAGTTGTATGTTATCAAACAATTTTTATCTTTAATTAAATGGTATTGGACCTAGTGTTATATCTTGACAAAAGATATTAAATGAAATCACATGGACTCTGAGATAAAGTTGTAACTCTTCTTCCTCCGTTAGTACAATCAACATAATGACATCATACCCATACATGACACCTAGCGTTGAACCGTGTGTCAAACCAGGATGTCCCCAAACTGACCAGTGGCAAACATCAGGGGGCGTAACTTAATATTCAGGAACCCCCATATTAAATAACGTCCTAGACTTGCGGTCTACAAATATACCTTATTGGGGTTGATGCAACGTTTTATATATTAGACATTTAATTTTAAGTCACCAGCACCCAAATCTGCTCCAAACTGTCTCAAAATACACTCAATCATTTGTGATCAGTTTGTGCCGCTAAACTTTTGTTTGTGCTGCTATAGTTTTTGGTACATTCTATATTCCTACTGGATAGTTCATGGCTTTACTCTTTCCACTAGCCCAATAACTCTGCTATAGCTGTCATTATCCATACGAAAGACAGTTGCAAAAACAAAACATTTTCTGACCCAAACGGAGCACAAACGATTGAGCCTATTTTGAGTGAATTTGACCTATAAAATATTCTTTAATATCTAAAAGATGAAAGCAGCACAAACCTTTTAACGGCACAAACCAGCAAGAACGTTTAAGCCTATTTTCCCTAGTTTTGCGTTGCGTGGAGACCATTTTTACTTAGGTAAAATACCTTTAATCGTTTGTGCTCCATTTGTGCTGCTATAGTTTCTTAGATATTAGTCCTAAAGAATATTTTATAGATCATTCCGATGTCACTCAGCCCTCAAACATCCTACAAATTCACTCAAAATATGCTCAATCGTTTGTGTTCCATTTGTGCCAGTTAAAATGTTGTTTTTGCAGACTTTCTTACCAAAACAGTTGAAGAAGTGATGACAGAGCTATGACAGAGTAAAGCCAATGCGCTATCCAGTAGAAAAGTAGGTTATGTACAAAAAACTGTACCAGCACAAACGACTGAGCCTATTTTGAGTCAATCTGGAGCAGGTTGGGCGGCTGGCAACTTTTAACAGCACAAATGAAGCACAAACAAACTAGACTATTTTGGGTGAATTGGAAGGATGTCGGGGGGGCTGAACGATCTCAGAACGACCAGTGAAATATTCTTTAATGTCTAAAAAATGATAGCAGCACAAACGAAAATTTGAACAGGACAAACTAGCACAAACGGACCACAAACGATTGAGCCTATTTTGAGTCAGTTTGGAGTTGGGTGGCTGGTGACATCTTCACCTCTAATCAAACATCTAATACTAAAAACACAGATGCAGCACATACAAAACTTAATTAAATTACAATTAAATTTGACAACACAAACCACCACAAACAAAGCACAAACAAACAAGACTATTTTGGTTGATCTTTGAGGATGTTGGGGGGCTGAGTGACCTCAGAATGACCTATAAAATATTATTTAATATCTATAAAATGATAGCAGCACAAACTAAAAATTTAACAGCACAAATAAGCATAAACGATTGAGCCTATTTTGCCGAAGTTTTGCATTGATTACAGTTTTTCACAATTGCTAAGACACATTTCTTGAAACATTCACCCATTTTCTCAAAACTTTAAACACAGGTCCAAATCTTCAAACTACATTCAGAAAACCCCTGACTCTTCTGTCAAAATCAAACACTTACCTCACTGTTGCTGATTGAGGAGCCTTATGGCCTGCGGGAAAAACTGTTTTTGAGTCTGGATGTGCGTGCGCCGATGCACTGGTAGTGTCTACAAGGCGGCAGCAGTGTAAACAGACCATAGCCTGGGTGGCTGTGATCTTTGATGATGTTCCATGCTTTCCTCAGGCATCGTGTATGGTAGATGCCTTGCACGGACGGGAGACGGCAGCCGTTGATTCTCTCCGCAGACTTTACCACCATCAGGAGGGACTTGCAGTCTGAAGTGGAGCAGCTGCCGTACCAGGCAGTAATGCAGCCTGAGAGGATACTCTCAATGATGCACCTGTAGAGGTTGGTGAGAGTTTTTGCAGACATGCCAAATTTCTTGAGTCCTCAGGAAGTGTCGTCGTTTTTCCACCTCTCTGTAAGCGGTCTCATCGTTGTTGGAGATGAGACCTAGGATGGTAGTGTCGTCCGCAAATTTGAGGATGATGTTGGAGCTGTTTGTGGCTACGCAGTCGTGCATGAACAGAGAGGACAGGAGGGGACTGAGTACGCAGCCCTGTTGGGCTCCAGTGCTCAGGGTCAGTGCAGTGGAGGTGAGGTTGCCTATTCTCACCACCTGGCATCTGCCCAGGATCCAATTGCCTAGGGAGGTGTTAAGTCCCAGGGTCCTGAGCTTAGGAACAAGCTTGGTGGGCACAATAGTGTTGAATGCAGAGCTGTAGTCCACAAACAGCATCCTCACGTATGTGTTACCTTTTTCCAGGTGGGAGAGGGCGGTGTGTGTCGTCATGGTGATGGCATTATCAGTAGATCTATTGGGGCGGTATGCAAAGTGTCAGGAAGGGTGGAGCAGATGTGAGTTCTGACTAGCCGCTTGAAGCACTTCTTGATGATGGAGGTCAGTGCTATAGGCCGGTAGTCAGGCAGGTGATGGAAGGTTTCTTCGGTACAGGGACGATGGTGGTCTGTTTGAAGCAGGAGGGAACTACAGACAGGGACATCACAGAACACCTGCCAATTCGTTGTTTCAACGCAGTCCTGTAGGGCAGTAATGGATTCCTCATTTGTCTGAGAAACCGTTTTTTTATGTTTTAGAACTTGTCTGTTGGATGTGAGTAGGAAAATTGAGGTGTGGTCGGCCTTCCCAAATGCAGGGCGGGGAGGGGTTTGTAATCATTCTGTTTTTGTGAATAACAATGGTCAAGAGTCTAATCACCCCGGGTAGGAAAGTTGATGTGCTGGTGGCATTTCAGTAAAACTCTGGCAGGACCCAGATCATCGTTGTGCTGGGTCCTGCCAGAAGACCTCTTCATCGTCCACCACCTCTGACACGTATTCTTCTCCTCTGCCACAGACCTGTGCCACCTGTGTACTCCGAACTGAGTACCACAGCCTTAAACATAATACATCAGGGCCTGGTATCCTGATAATGATGGAACTAAGGTTGAAGAGTGTTTAAATGACTGTCTACAATTACATAAATGTTTCTTTTTTATTCCTTCTAGCATTCTAAGATAAATGCACTAAATGTTGCCCTGGATGAGATGTTTTTTAAATAAAATATGAATTAAAGACTGGGGTTGATATTTAAATGATTTGAATACCGGCATAATTGCAGATCAGTGTTCTCAATGCTATTCTTCAAATTAAAATTGTTAAAATAACAAGCGTTTTCCAATGCAACTTTATTAACAATGTCTTTAGGAAACTGCACAGAGATTTCTGAAGCTCCTACAAATGTTCTACAGTATATGTTGACTAATCCTTATAATCTAACAAGTGATGCATCCATACAGGATCTTCTGTTTCTGCGAATGGCTCAAAAGCAGAGAAATAAAACTGAAAGGACATCATAGGACAATCTAATCCATTTGATTGCAGGTGAAGACTGATTAAGTAAAACAGTGTACAGTAAGACCATTGATAAACAGTAAAGCATACTTGAAAAACTTTTCCAGTCCAAAATCTCTTATGGCTGAAACTTATGGTCCTCATAAGGAAATATATATGTGTAATGGACACTCAGGTCCATTAGGGGGAGACACTGGTCCTCACGTCTATTGCAGTGTTTCAGTCACCCTGTTCAATGAGATTACCCTTCTCCCTAGCAACAGGTGATACAGTGTGAAAATCCACGAATGACATGTTTCTATTGGCTAATTCATTAAACAGAAGAGTGATGGGACTTTCCAGACCAGGGCTTTGAATAAGGGAAGTGTAACCAATCTTTTCTCTAGTCTGAACCCAGGATATGGACTGGAATGAGGAAGAATTGACTGTAAACAGAGGGGACAAGAGAAACAGTAATGGTGTAGGGACTGATAAGCTGCCATCTTTGTGATAAATGCTGCTCTTTGGTCTCTGCCTGGGGAAAAAGAGAGTAGGGCTGCAGGCTGTTTTAGTGGCATACAGTTACTACATCATCATTGTCTCTTGTATGAGAAGTTTCACTAGGACCCTAAACGAAATGTCTATTTCACATTTTCAGCCCTCGACATTTAAGTGACAGAGCCTACAGTTGGGCAGTATCTGCTCACTATGCACAATGTGAATGCCTAAAGACAAACTGTAATGCAACATTATACAGGACAATGTCTATCAATATTTCTGGGGCCCAGCATGCAGAACCCGGTCTGTATTTATCTAGAGGACCTACATAGTCTCCAGTGCACTCCCGGTATTGGATATGTTTTGAGCAATATCTTTTAAGGTTGTTGTAATGGCAGTTGAATTCCAGAGTTGCCTTCCTCAGGCATGTTTCTGCAGAACCGTCATCTCAGATCAACAGGAGGTACTTTCACTTTGCTGCCTTCTCAGGGCACAATGCTGCGCTTGACAATAACTACTTAATTCGATCAAAGTCTTATTTTGCATCTTTGACTCATGTTTCACACTGGTTTCATTATAGATTTTAGCTCTTCAAAATAATAATGTACACTACACTCTGTGCACAATTATTAGGCAAGTGAGTATTCTGATTCTATCATTATTTCTATGCACATTTTCCAACTCCAAACCATATAAACTTGAATGCTCACTGGATTGAATCATTTTCAGGTAAAATGTATTGGTGTAATGAGGGAGGGTGTGGCAACAGTGAATAACACCTAATATCAAGGTGTGCATAATTATTAGGCAGCTTCATGACCTCAGGTAAAATGGACCAAAAAAGAGATTTAACTGACACTGAAAGACAAAATTTATTAAATGCCTTTCAGACGGATGCAACACTCTTGAAATAGCTAAACTATTGAGGCGTGTCCACCGAACACTTAAACGTTTTGTTGCGAATAGTCAACTGTTGTGCAAAAAACGCACGGGGAAGAAAAGATGCAAATTAACTGCAAAAGACTTGAGAAGAATTAAACGTGAAGCTACCAGGAACCCATCATTCTCCAGTGCCATTATATTCCAGAACTGCAACCTACCTGGAATGTCCAGAAGTACAAGGTGTCAAGTGCTCAGAGACATGGCCAAGGTTAAGAAGGCTGAAACACGACCACTACTGAATAAGATTTGAAATGTACTGTATAGATTGGGCAATGAAATACCTGAAGACAGATTTTTCAAAGGTTTTATGGACAGATGAAATGAGTGACTCTTGACGGACCAGATGGATGGGCCCATGGCTGGATCACTAATGGACACAGGTCACCACTTCAGTCAGGCGCCAGCCAGGTGGAGGAGGGGTACTGGTATGGGCTGCTATCATTAAGGATGGACCATTTCGGGTTGAAGATGGACTGAAACTCAACTCCCAGACTTACTGCCAGTTTCTGGAAGATACTTTCTTCAAACAGTGGTACAGGAAGAAGTCCTCAGCATTCAAGAAGGCCATGATCTTCATGCAGGCCAATGCTCCATCACATGCATCCAAGTACTCCACTGCTTGGCTAGCCAGCAAGGGTCACAAAGATGCCCGAATAATGAACTGGCCCCTTTCCTCTCCTGATTTTAATTCTATTGAGAATTTGTGGCCCACCTTGTCAAATGTGAGATTTACAGTCAGGGAAGACAATACACCTCTTTGAACAGCATTTGGGAGGCTGTGGTTGCT
Organism: Esox masquinongy; assembly: GCA_016801175.1. Lineage (NCBI taxonomy): Eukaryota > Metazoa > Chordata > Actinopteri > Esociformes > Esocidae > Esox > Esox masquinongy. The sequence continues at coordinate 26,517 of JACXGI010010193.1, forward strand.
GCTTCAGCAAAAGTTGATCGTGAACAGATCAAGAAACTGACAGACTCCATGGATGGAAGGCTCATGGCAGTTATTGAAAAAAAGGGTGGTTATATTGGTCACTGAATATTTTTGAAAGGACAGCAATTTTAATAATTGTAATTTTGTGTTACTTATTTGTTACACTTCCTTTAAAAATTGAGAATAAACACGTGAGTTTGGAGAAATTCTTTTTTTAATTAGTTGCCTAATCATTTTGCCTAATAATTCTGCATTCTTATGTATTCCCCTGAGAAAGATCAAAACTAACTTTTCCTTTGTTAAACATTCAGGTATGAGGTTAAATTATATTTTGGATTGACATAAAGCATTGTGATTGTTCAACAATAAAATAAATCTTGAGAAATACGATTAGCCTAATAATTGTGCACGCAGTGTAAATCAAGTTGTCTTTTCTGACCATTGTTGCTCTTGGCATGCTTTCACAGTTTAGGGTTGATGACTATAAGAAGGTTCATAAAAATGAATTGTGATTGATTGACTAATTGATGCAATTGTGTTACTTTTCCCTGACTTTCTCTACCATGGATGTGAGGCAAAGCCACCAGTGTTGGGAGTTTCTCTGCTAAGGTTGAATGGTTGATGTACTCTTGCTACCCGCTAAGTAGTTGTCCTCCATGATGAAATCTGGAGAACATGGATGGATCTCTCTGTGTATGTTCTGTATGTGTGTATGTACTCTATGTGTACAGACTCAGAGGCATGACATTTGCTACATATGTCCCTCTTTGAGTCCTGCTGACCATGTGATATCTCAGAGGCTACTGGCATGAGTTTCGGTAAAAAAGTAATTGATCATGTCTCTTTCAATGATTTCCCAAAGTAATAATTATAAACACTCAACAGCAAATCTGTTATTTAGACTTTGAGACAGCATTGGATATGCTGCCGGAGTGTTGGGGACTTCAGACTGGTTTATGTTCTTGTGGCTTTCCCATCTATGTTCAGAGACATATGTACACTGGATTACTCACAGATGTGGTAATTTTTTCTTTCTGTAAAATGGTAAATGTTAAAGCCCTACACCTATGGTGTAAAGTAGCATGCGCAACTGAAATGTAGGGATAGCAGCAAATGTAGGGATAGCAGAGGTTGCTGAGGTAGACATGTACAGTATCTCACAAAAGTGAGTACACCCCTCACATTTTTGCAAATATTTGATTATCTTTTCATGTGACAACACTGAAGAAATGACACTTTGCTACAATGTAAAGTAGTGAGTGTACAGCTTGTATAACAGTGTAAATTTGCTGTCCCCTCAAAATAACTCAACACACAGCCATTAATGTCTAAACCGCTGGCAACAAAAGTGAGTACACCCCCTAAGTGAAAATGTCCAAATTGGGCCCAAAGTGTCAATATTTTGTGTGGCCACCATCATTTTCCAGCACTGCCTTAACCCTCTTGGGCATGAAGTTCACCAGAGCTTCACAGGTTGCCACTAGAGTCCTCTTCCACTCCTCCTTGACGACATCACGGAGCTGGTGGATGTTGGAGACCTTGTGCTCCTCCACCTTCCATTTGAGGATGCCCCACAGATGCTCAATAGGGTTTAGGTCTGGAGACATGCTTGGCCAGTCCATCACCTTTACCCTCAGCTTCTTTAGCAAGGCAGTGGTCGTCTTGGAGGTGTGTTTGGGGTCGTTATCATGTTGGAATACTGCCCTGCAGCCCAGTCTCCGAAGGGAGGGGATCATGCTCTGCTTCAGTATGTCACAG
>JACXGI010010194.1:5268-28369 GCA_016801175.1 Esox masquinongy
GTGTGTGTGTGTGTGTGTGTGTGTGTGTGTGTGTGTGTGTGTGTGTGTGTGTGTGAGATTTAATTTTGAAGTACTCTAATCTTGTAGGTCTAATCATTTATTTGTTCAAACAGATGGCATTGTGAACTATATGAAGAAGCAGGCTGGACCCAACTCCGTTACCCTGCACAGCGAGGCAGACCTTGAGTCCTTCATCGACCACTTTGATGCGAGTGTAGTAGGTAAGTAGTACTGTATAATACTGTTGATAACTGTTTGTTCTTAAGTGAATATACACTTAAAAAAACACTGCACCTTTTTCTTACCTTTCCAAAAAAGTTGAAAAGGAAAGTTTTGAGTGAGGAACAGAAGCGTTCAATTTGCAGTAATCTCTTAATTTTGACCCTTCTGTTCCTCACTCAAAACCTTCTTTTTCTACTTTTTTGGAAAAGAAAGAAAAAGGTGCCGTGGTCTCTTAATTTTTTCCAGAGCTGTAGTTCTCTTAAATCTGTAAAGTTCACATTGGCCATAAATAGTTAAATTCATGTTCATCACTCTGAAAAGCCTTGTAAGATGTGAATGCCAAATGGTTAAGTCTAATGGCTAATATATTTTGTGTCCATGCCTATCTCTCCCTTCTCTCTCAGGTTTCTTCTCTGGACCTGACAGCGGTCAGCTGGCAGAGTTTCTGAAGTCTGCTAGCGCTATGAGGGAGCACTTTCGCTTCGCCCACACCACCCACATGGCCCTGGGTCATAAACATGGGGTGGACACTGAGTGAGTGAGAAAGAGATAAAGGGATGTAGGTACTGATAGGGAGATGGGGAAAAGGGATAGGGTGTGAATGATGATGTGTGATAGTGAAACAGTCTTGTGGTTGCCTAGAGTTGTCCAGTGGTGTAGGCCGCTTCCGCCCGTGAAAATGTACCACTGCAGCATGTTTGAATCTGTCTCACGGCTAATTCAGCAAAATAATTCTCAGCTATCCTTTTCCACTTACCTGACAAAGCATAGAAATGCCTGAATGAATGTCTTATCCATCTGAAATCTCTTTCCAGCTGACCTTTAAGAAAACACTGTGTAGTTTAATCAGGTTTGTTACTGCTGGACTAGAACAAAATTGTGTACACCCAGAAATCGATTCAGAGACAGTGCTATTATGATGTGACTGTGTACATGGAGACCCCAACAGACTGACCAACTGCCCGTGTTTCTCCAGGAGTGTGCTGCTGTTCAGGCCACCTAGACTGAGCAGCAAGTTTGAAGACAGTGTGTTGCACTTCACTGACGCCGTCACCACAAACGCACTGCGCCGCTTTATCAGAGACAACATGTAAGTCCCCTAATCCTGTGTACTGAACAACTGTCCCTCACATTATTCTCTATCGTATTAGTCCATTGTATTTGTATCTGTCTTTCTCCCTGTACTTATATTTGAGAGTTTGACTTGATTGGACTGCCGGTTTTCTGTCTTTGGTCAGTTTTGGAATGTGCCCCCATCTGACCATTGAGAACAGAGATAAGCTGAAGGGGCGGGACTTGTTGACTGCGTATTACGATTTGGATTATCTGCGGAACCCCAAAGGGTCCAACTACTGGAGGAACAGGTTGGTATACAGTCAATACCACAGCACTTGAAAACACTCTCTGATTAGATGATCCAGAGCAAATAAACATTCTAGTATCCTTTCTGTTTTTGGTTAGGCACAGATTTCATATTAGGTACATGTTATAAATGTTAGTTACAACTATCTTACAATACTACTTTGAAAAACTGTAATTACTTTAATTTGGCAATTTGTAAACTGTAGCCAAGTAGTAATTAAGTATGTATATTATCTCTAATATTGTCTCTTCTCTTTTGGAGTTTTTATGGTGTTGTACTATATGTAATTCATATTATTTTAGCCGCAAATATGATATAAAAGGTGGTATATTAAGTCTTCTCCATCATGGTAATAAATACCATTCATTCTCTCGCCTCAGGGTGATGAAGGTGGGTTCTCAGTTTGCGTCCCAGGGACTGAGCTTTGCTGTGGCCAATCGCAAGGACTTTTTGGATGAGCTGGAGGAGGAGTTTGGTCTGGGTGCGTCGGACGGAGGAGATGTTCCCTTTGTAACCATCAGAACACGGCAGGGTTTCAAGTACACGATGAGGGAGGAGTTTACGTGAGTTACCGACATAGGTCCTCCACTCCGACCCCTAGCACATTTGTTTTCATGGAATTTGGTGTAGTCCAAATTAACACACACCTGCTCCTCTTTACACAAAGTCTAACCATCCTCTAACATTACCCATATAGAAGGGGGTGATGTGGGATGGTTAATAAAACACTGCTGTTTGACAGGCGCGATGGGAAGTCACTGGAGAGATTCCTGCAGGATTACTTTGCTGGCCGACTAAAACGTTACATCAAGTCAGAACCCATCCCTGAGAAAAACAAGGGTCCTGTCAAGGTATTTGTTGTGTTTGTATGTGTACATTTGTGTGCATTACTCTGTTTTTATTCAGATTTTGGCAATTCTATAACAACTCCCACTTTCTTTTCTGTGTTTTTGTACGCAGGTAGTTGTTGCGGAATCATTTGAGGAGATTGTAAATGACCCGGAGAAAGATGTGCTGATTGAGTTCTATGCCCCCTGGTGTGGTCACTGTAAAAGCCTGGAGCCCAAGTACAAGGAGTTGGCAGAACAGGTGAGAGCTCACACTCGTCCCACACAGACTCACCAATGCCACGTTTTGAATAATGTAACTGTTAAATACTAGAACAGATTATTTTTCTTCACCGTTAATAATGACTTTTCTCAAAACAATTTGCTACCATAGCCTATCATTCCCTTTGGTTGTTTCTCCATTTTTCCTCAGCTCTACTCTGACCCTAACATTGTCATTGCCAAAATGGACGCCACAGCCAATGATGTTCCACAAGGCTTTGATGTGCAAGGGTGAGGCCACAACTAGTTATCCCTTCCCGTCAATCTGTGCTATATCCCTTTTTCTCCATTTTTCCTTTCTTTAGTCATGCATCGTTTCTCCCTCTCTCATTGCTCTGTAGGTTTCCCACAATCTACTTCTCTCGGGCAGGCAAGAAGGACCAGCCCTTGCGATATGAGGTGCATTCTCCCTACATGGTTATAACTATACAAGCAGACGCAAACAAATCTTATACTAATGTATAAAAGATGACATGTCAGGTTACAAAGGGTCATTTACAATGTGTTTCTCGGTTATTCCAGGGAGCCCGTGAAGTGAAGGACTTCATCAAGTTCTTGAAGAGAGAAGCCTCGCACGTCCTTGTTATTAGCGGAGTCAGAGAAGAACTGTGAATTGGGACAGAAGTAAGATGGTGTGATCGGAAATGTAGCTTGAGACACCTGGAATTACGGTTTTTGATGTCTCTGTTCCTGAAGGGTCAAAACCTCTGCTGAACCTTTTTGCTTCTGATGAAATAACACTCAGAAAACGAATGCACCTGCTTTTTTTAATTTATTTTTTTATGAATCAACAGTTTTCAATGAAATCCAAGTCACATGATTGACTTTCCAGGAGCAGAGAAACTTGTTACTAATCAGGAAAAGAAAAAAACATTTTTTAAGAGGGGGAAAAAAAAACTAAGAGTGAGGACTGCCATCCTCTAAAATCAAGTGACCTTGATGACAGATGACAAGGAAGATGTTGTTGGCATATGTCTGCACACTACCTTCACAATTTACCTTCATTAAGAACATAATTCAAAATCAATAATGCCAAACTCACCTATCAACGTTTTGATCCAGGTTTGTTGTGCATTGAATAACATGAGTTTATTAGACATAACATAATGAAACTAGTAATACCTGTTCGTTTTTAGACCTATACATCTTCCTCACTATCATAAACCATACCATCCATTCCACCAATATAATGGCAGATTTTTGCATTGTCACTTCATAAAGCAAGGTGTTGGTCAGCAAACTTTGCTTGCTGTAGTTCTGTATGTATTCTCGGATTAATGACTGGGTGTGATACTATAAACTTGCCGGACTCTAAGCTTTATACAGAAATACATAACATCCTAACCCATAATTCTGTTTTTTCCCATTCAAATTTGAACTAAATCATGTTGAAAATAATGTAAAGGTAATTTAAAGATTGGAGGCAAATGTCTTTAAAAAACATTGTGTTAAGCATTCCTTTTTGGAATATTCAGGTTTCTATCATTATGCCATTTTGTTTTGATTTTTTTTATACTTCTGAAAGGTGAATACCATGTTTGTCTTTGGCTCTGAAGGACAGGTTTAAGTTATTTGTTCACCTGTGTAACTTATTGGTCTTATTTAATGTGTGCTACATTTAATATCTATTCAATATAGAATGGACACGAGTAAGAAACATAATTTGTACATAATATGAAAGTTATGGGTATTTTAATTGTCTGGTCAGATAGATTATAATTTATTGATGTACATTTTATTTGTTGCAAGTGGCACAGACAGGAACCATCCTTACAACCTCCTTATTTTGCATCTGCTAATAAATGGAGATGATTGTGACGTTTTCACAGTTAAAAGATGCTGATACAATTTCATGTGATTGTCTATTTCTTTAAAATTATTCAGGAATATATTAAGGCTTTTCATGCAAATACTGTATTATATACTGTATGTGTATACATTTATGTTTGAACGCCTGGATAGGTTACTTTATATGGACTCGTTCGTCTTTGTTCGGGGTGTGTCTCGGTCTCGAAGATGCCCTATTCATTGTAGTTACTCACGGCCTTAATCCTCTTGTATTTAACCGCCTCCCTAGCTCCCTTATTGGTGGAAGTCGCAGTACATCATTCTTTTCTCGAAGTATATTGGTTGACACAACGGAACTATGCTATACTCTTGCCCTCCCCATGTGGATCTCCTTCCTCTCGTGTTTCCTAGAAGGTTCCAGGCTGTTGTCCCATACACGCTGTCGAAATGATGGGCCAACAGGTTCTAGTGCTGAGTAAGTAAATTAATCGCAACAGCAACGATAAATCTAGCTAAGATCTGAATTGTGATTTCTGTGTGAATGGAACTTATTTGGCTGTTTATGTCGTTTGTAACATCCAGATGAGCGGCCAATACAGGCTGCATAGCTAACGCCGGTAGCTAGCCTCTGTCAGTGTCAGCAACAAAGCATGTGCTTTGCTTCCTTGCCTATAACTGACGGTGTTAGCTAGCATTTGCAGATAAGCTAACTGGTAGGCTAACGGGGACTGTATTAGCATTGTCAGATGCACCATCCCTCTGGCTGGCTTTAATAGGCCTGTATTATAAATATTGCTCAGCTCAACATTTTAATTTTCAGTGAATTGTAAGTGAATTTTGTAAGTGAACATTTAACAACCAGATAGAGTTTACACATTTATGCCTAAATTAGAATTGTTTTAGATTTAAACAGATTAAATCTAAAACAGATGTTTTAGATTAAATCTTAGATCTAATTTATTTTAACAAATGCAATGGGTCTTTAACATGTATCCAGTGAATGTTACTTGTCCAGCTATCTCAATAGAAACCCTGCCCATCGTTTTGGGAAACAGATTTTAAGTATTTAGAACAGATTGACTCAAGTCAATTCACTACAAACCTGGGTGGAGTGTCCATGGCATATCAATATCACTACCATACACCTCCTTTATTACCGTTATTTAACTATTGTAGCTAACTAGTGCTGTACAGTACTTTTAACGAGTAAGTGTGAATATATTTAGGACTTAAACATTACAGTACTGTAGTTATGCATTATCACCCTTCTAAAATAATAGACCCCCAATCCACACCGGAGATGCATAGCTAGCTCAAGTATGCCCTACAGTAGCTGAGTATACTCAAGCGCAAATGCATGCGACTGGGCGATTTGTTTCTGAAAAGTTATTACTACATTTTGGTTCGGGTGTCTTCAGTAAGCATACACCAATCTCTGCTCAACTCCTGGTGTAGAATTTAGTATGCACATGTATGTATATTAGGTGATTACAATATGGAATCATAATAAGGAACTGCATTATATGGAAATTCCAGGGAGCAAAAACGGGATTACTCACAAAATGAAATGATCTTAACGTTATTTTTACCTACAGGGTGATCCTATGTAAACATTTGAGATTTTAAATAACCTGGATTTAGTGGGTAGTTGTAACTGTTCTCAATCTTACCAAAGATTTGCAGTAACTTGCACTGATTTATATCTGATATACATCAAGGTTAAGGCAATCTTGTCCCTCATGATCTGCATCACTTTGGGCCCACCTGTCTCTTTTTAATATGGGTTGGTCCAGCCCAAAGTGATGGAGGTCATAATGATGCTTATGCGTCTTGGGCATTGACAGGTTTGAAAAGGACGAGATTGAAGCATGCACATTGTTAGATTACCGAGCAGAGCGATGAATGTATCTTCATGGACTCCAAAGCCATTGTGTAAATAAAAAAAAAAAACATTTGAAATTGGACATGGACCTCTTTGGGCATATATTAAAACTGACATAGTACAGGAAATATTTGTTAAAAAATGGATCACCCTCTTAATAGTTAAATTATTAATGTTTAATTACGTTGCTAATGGGGGGTCAGCAGGTTGGATCCTACTGTTGATGAGATGAATTGCTGTTAACAGTCCATTGGGGTTTTACAGCGCTTCTTTTACACGGATCTGCAGGTTAAACTTTATTTGTATGTACCTCTGCAGACCAGAATATAAAGAGGGAGTCTGGACGTAAGGTTCAGACAGGAAACATCTCTGCAGCCAAGGTGAGGTCTTGCTCTTTGTCTTTGGTGGGTGTGGTTAAATGCAAACTATGATGGGATTATTTTGGATACTGATCAAGATCTTCTTGATCAATATATTTTGCTTGGCTCAATAAGGCCGATGTCTGTCATTTAATGTTGATATTCAATATTCTGTAATTGTTTGTTACAGACTATTGCAGATGTAATCCGAACATGCTTGGGACCACGGGCTATGATGAAGGTCAGTGCTTTTCTTCTGCCTGAATGTGTTACTCTTGTCTAAATTCTTTATAATAGGACCTCTGAAACCATGACCTGCTTTGTGTGTCTTTTAGATGCTGATGGACCCCATGGGTGGAATTGTAATGACCAACGATGGCAATGCTATTCTTAGAGAGGTGAGAAGAACGTAGTTGCCTTGATTCCCATACAATCTACTTCTATTCAGAAAATATCTATGCTGTGCAAAGTGGCTGCATTCATTCTGTTTCAGCATGTACAACCAGGGTCAGACTAGGTTGTAAGTATATCTCATCCTCCTTTGACCCCTCAAACAGATCCAAGTTCAGCACCCGGCCGCCAAGTCCATGATTGAGATCAGCCGTACTCAGGACGAGGAGGTGGGAGACGGCACCACCTCTGTCATCATCCTGGGTGAGTCACGGCGTGCCTAACACTGAACACCAGAATAAATATGTGCTTTCACATCAGCAATTAAGATAGCACACCTCAATTTGCATGCCCATTCTGATCACTGGTCAAGATGTGCAACTTTTCTGAACAAGCACATAGACTGTTTTTTTTTATATGTAGCCATTTAGAGCTATATGTAGCTTAATAATCCTGTTTGTCTTGTTCTCGGAGAGGTGATTATTGATTGTATGCATGTCTCTCCAGCGGGTGAGATGCTGTCCGTGTCAGAGCAGTTCCTGGAGCAGCAGATGCACCCGACAGTCATCATCAGCGCCTATAGACACGCTATGGATGACATGCTCAACGTGCTCAAGGATATCAGGTACGGCCCAGGCCTCTACCACACAACCCTTTAATCATTAATGGCTGCGGTTTAGATTCTGACATTGATATTGGGGCTGCAGGCACGATAAATGTTCTCGCAAAAGCCGTTGCATTGGATCTGGTCCAGGATGTTCCGTTATCCACTTGCATGTGTGTCTCTGTTACACCCCATTTGAGAATCCATTAGCTAGCGAGTTAGCTTACTAGCTAGTAGAGCTAACAATAGGGTACCCATGCTACGCTAATAAAAGTATGACTTTGTTACAGTAAACATTTATTTGGTTTGCGGAGTACCATTATCCCAAATCCAGTGGCCGTCACAGAATATTGATACATACAGCATCTCACAAAATTGAGTACACCCCTCACATTTTTGTAAATATTTGATGATATCTTTTCATGTGACAACACTGAAGAAATGACACTGCTACAATGTAAAGTAGTGAGTGTACAGCTTGTATAACAGTGTAAATTTGCTGTCCCCTCAAAATAACTCAACACACAGCTATTGATGTCTAAACCGCTGGCAACAAAACTGAGTACACCCCTAAGTGAAAATGTCCAAATTGTGCCCAAAGTGTCAATATTTTGTGTGGCCACCATCATTTTCCAGCACTGCCTTAACCCTCTTGGGCATGGAGTTCACCAGAGCTTCACAGGTTGCCACTGGAGTCACTGCACTGTTTCAGGTGACCACTGCTTTCATACTCATGAGTTCTTTAACGACACTCGTACCCACAGCACCCCGGTGGATTTGAATGACAGGGCCATGATGCTGAAGATCATCAACTCTGCCATTAACACCAAGGCCCTGAGCCACTGGTCTGACATGGCCTGCAGTATTGCCCTGGACGCGGTCAAAACCGTGGAGTTGGAGGAGAACGGACGCAAGGAGATCGACATCAAGAAATACGCTAAAGTAGAGAAGGTAAGGACACGTGTTTGGCACGTTTCCTGTGCGGCCCGAGTTCAACATTAGATCAGCTTCATTATTAACTTAAATCTCCCTGTGTTTGTTCAGATTCCCGGTGGGATAATTGAGGACTCGTGTGTACTGAGGGGTGTGATGGTGAACAAGGACGTCACCCACCCGCGCATGCGCAGAATGATTAAGAACCCCCGTATCATCCTGCTGGACTGCTCTCTGGAATACAAGAAGGGAGAGAGCCAGGTACAGTTCAAATGAATGGAGCCACGCACACAGAAGAGCACCCAGTCCTGTGTATGATTAACCACACAATGCGGTACCATCTGCTGTCAACACATGCTCATACCAATGAACCAACTATATGAATTTCCTATAATCGATGTGATAGGAAGTCCGTATAGTTGATGGGTTCCAGAAGGCTTATGGACGATATTTTAATGCAGGTATTTTTGCCGGATCGCGTAAGCGGAGCTGGCCAAGAAGAGCGAATGTCTCTGACTGACTACCCCTTGTTAAATAACGTAGTGGTTAGAGATGCGGACCTGCAACCAATAGGTTCCGCGTTTGAATCTCGTCACAGTTAAAGCAAATAATGCTTTAGGAATTGTTTCCGAATAGATAAAAACTTCACTGGGTACAACCTTCAGTAGCTGCGTTATAGTAAGCCTAAAATAAAACTGTTCACGGTTGTATTGCGACTATTTCTGATAAAATTTCGAAGTACGCATCCATTTATGCTTTTTGGTTCAGGATAGACAAAAACTTTGCTGGCTACAACCTCCATTAGCTATGTTTATTGTAAGCCTAAAATAAAACTGTTTATATTGCAACTGTTTCTGGTGGAAGTACGCACCTGTGCATGATTTTTGGGGTAATATAGGCTAGATAAAAACCCCTTGGGTAGTAAACGTGTAGGGGTTTCCACGATTCTCTCGTCTTTTCACTTGACGTAAAAGTCAGTTATCGTCACCTATATTGATAATTATTGTATCAATGTCATTCACGAATGAAAGAAAAACAAATGTTTTTGTGCCATGAAATAGCTTTGGCTGTGTTAAGTTCATGTGCTAAGTTAAATACTAGTGAGCCTATTACTGGCTAATAAGCTGTTAAAACGGCCAGTGGCAAAAGCCGTACAGTTCATAGATGCTCTTTGTGGTGGAGGTAAACTTGAAATGTTAGTCAGTTTTTTTTTTTTTTCACAGCCACTCACATGGGAGACCCGGGTTCGAATCCAGTGAGGGAACATTTATCACTTCCAATTGCGGGCTGGCAGAATTAAGCTTGCCTGGTTCCTTTTCTGGTTGTGATGTCACTGGAATTTGGATCTCTACATTCCCCAGATAGAGCCGTGTATGCAATATTTTCTTTTTAGTATGAAACAGCAACTTACCTGTAGTTTTTGGGGTTGAAATTGGCACTCACCATGATCAACTACCTTTATTTTATACGTTTGCACACAGACATATCTAGTTGCGTATGCGGGTGACGTGGTTACACTGTTTAGCCCTGGAAATGCCACCTTACAGTTGAAGAGTGAGTACTGGAGATTTTTCCAGCTCTGCATTTCCAGTGCTACTCCTAGATTAGACTGGAAGTGACGCTGCAAATCAGCAGAGAGGACGATGGAGAGGAACCGGTAGACTGGAAAAGGCATCAGCAAACCAATATGTCGGTCGTTGTCTCAAATATGCACTTGTCAACATGAGTGCGGTTTGTTATTTAAGCACGTCTGTTGTTCTGCGGACTGACATTGAGATCACCAGTGGTTTATTTAAGCTCGTCTGTTGTTCTGCAGACTGACATTGAGATCAACCGTGGGTTGTTATTTAAGCATGTCTGTTGTTCTGCAGACTGACATTGAGATCACCCGTGAGGAGGACTTTGCGCGCATTCTGCAAATGGAGGAAGAGTACATCCAGCAGATTTGTGAAGACATCATCCGCCTCAAGCCAGACCTCATCTTCACAGAGAAGGGCATCTCTGGTACTACTGCTACAATATTCTATTTGCTAGTGGCAAAATCTACCGTTCTTGGGTTAGTTTTAGACCCTGACTGTGGGTGAGGCATATACCTGATGCCGGTTGAAACAGTTATCGTTTTGTTTTGCTGCTCTCTCTTCAGACTTGGCTCAGCACTACCTGATGAAGGCTAACATCACAGCTATTCGCCGTGTCAGAAAGACTGACAACAACAGGATCAGCAGGTAAGTCCAATACACTATAAAATCAGTGGTTCGATTTGTTGGACATATCAAACGTTGTTGTTGTTGTTGTTTGTCTGCATGTTGTCGTGTTAGTGACTGTAAAAGTTCTGCTCTGTGGGCAGGGCTATATTCGGGTAGGCTCTCTAATCCTGTTTGTTTTGGACTATATAGAAGTGACACAATATACCTTCATAATATTAGCTGCTTTACAGAATTGCCGAAATGAAGAGCATGTTATGAAAAGAGTTGACTTTTATGGCAAGCTAATGACAGGCAACATTTGAGAAATGACAACATTTGTGTGTGTTTGGGTATAAAGAACTTCAGGAGTGTAGTGGCAGAATCTGAATGGTCGGGTCTGTTTTCCCTAATGTTGTACGCCTGATTAATAATTACCTTTTATTTTTTACAATATGTTAGGCCCTTTTGTATGATCTAGGGGCCAAAGAAAATACCCTTCAAGTTATTACTATGTATCTGAAAGGTGAAGAAGTTCTGCACATGGACAAAATTTGTACAGGTTCAGTACCATGTAAATACTGGACAGTTCCATTCTCCATTCACTGGCTGCATGTCTTTTAGATTAGTTCTACAATAGTGTTTCTACCTTGTTGTGCATATGAAGGATCTGGCAACACAAGACTATTCTGGATTTGTCAGAATAGTACTATTTTGGTATTAAATAGTATCTGTCAGGCAGCTTTTCCCCCGTCTCAACCGTGGGGATATGTGGGTATTTGATGCTATGCAGCACTCTTATGTACATAGATAATGACCAGTCATTTTCATTGTGTATTCTTACTCCTGGTGAATTACAGTATATAAAACTAACAGTCCTCTATTCCCCTGTCACCTTTTAAGGGCGTGTGGCGCACACATTGCCAGCCGTACGGAAGAGCTGCGCGAGGAGGACGTTGGCCTGGGCGCGGGCCTGTTTGAGATCAAGAAGATTGGAGACGAGTACTTCACTTTTGTCACAGAGTGCAAAGACCCTAAAGCCTGCACCATCCTGCTGAGAGGAGCCAGCAAGGAAATTTTAGCGGTAAGAAACCAAAAACTAGAGAATGAATTAAGAAATACTATGCCCAGCAAACACCAAGTGCTAAAAGACAGGAAAGATGGTGAAAATGTTTATGAAATGAGCTCCCCCACTCCTTTTCTACAACCTATTTTGTATTGTTTTGTTCTGTAAGTACGCTGTCAGAGGAATGATGACTCAAACTCGCGGTTGAATGAGGTTCTGAAATCTGCCCCATCCCCCCCCCCGTCTCCCAGGAGGTGGAGCGTAACCTTCAGGACGCCATGCAGGTGACCCGCAACGTTCTGCTGGAGCCCTTTTTGCTACCTGGGGGCGGAGCCACCGAGATGGCTGTGTCCCAGCGGCTCATGGAGCGCTCCAAGGCCCTCACCGGCGTGGAGCAGTGGCCCTACCGTGCCCTGGCCCAGGCCCTGGAGGTCATCCCCCGCACCCTTATCCAGAACTGTGGTGCCTCCACCATCCGCGTGCTCACCTCCCTCAGGGTAAGAGCCGCCAAAAGTGACAAACAGTGCCGGCCCTAGGTTTATGGGGCCCTAAGCAAAATTTTATTTGGGGGCCCCCTCTCTCCTAGTGGGCCGGGGCGCACTAGCGGTTTGGGGCCCCCTAGCAGTCAGGGCCCTAGCGGGCGTCTATGTCACTTACGCCTAGGGCTAGCCCTGGTGACAAAGTTTATAAAGTAGGTGTGTGTGAGCTTGTTTGACATTGCAGTGACTTATTCACTTCATACCTCTTCCCAGGCCAAGCACACCCAGGAGGGCAGTGTGTCGTGGGGGGTGAATGGAGAGACCGGCACCCTAGCAGATATGACCGCACTGGGCATCTGGGAGCCACTAGCGGTCAAGGCTCAGACCTACAAGACTGCAATAGAGGTGATTCTGAATCATACATTCAGAATCACACAAAACATAAGCATTTATTAAGTACATGTTTTTAGAATGTGACACTTGACTCCTTGGACTGATTCACTCTCTTATTGCAGACGGCCATCTTGTTGCTGCGCATCGACGACATCGTCTCGGGACACAAGAAGAAGGGAGATGAGCAGACGGGAGGAGGACAGGGTGCTGAGTAGAGGCAGATGAGCATGCCTGGGAACCAAGAGGAAGGGGTAATGGAGGATTGGTCCATCTGAGCTATGGCTACTGTTCTGCAAATATGCATTGTCAGTATCAAGGTACATGAGTTTGTGTGGGATTCTGTATTCGTGTATATATGGCTTAAGATGGGACCGTTCTCCCGGGACCAATGTGTACCTCAGCTTCTGACTGTAGGTATTTATTTGGATGGAAGTAGTTGTAGACCTTGAAAATGATTTAGTGCTTACAACGTCCACCCTTGAAGGTCCTTTTTAAGTGTTTCGGTGAATGAGAATGCCTTCTCTATAAGAAAGGTTGCGTCGTCGGTTGACAAGGTTGACTCTGGTTCTGAATCCTGTTCTTCCACCATGTCCCTCCATTACCAATTCCCTGGGCTGTTACCTGTGATTGAATCATCCTGAATAAATGAAAAATACAAAAGACATTGGTCTGTGTTTGCTTGATTCACTCTGACACCTGGTGTGTGTTTGTAAATGTGATTTGATGAATCCCAAACGAGGTTGTTGCCCCGAGTAACTTCTTTGGTTTACCATTTGTCGCATATTGTTGACAACTCTGAGGGTGTCTTCCATGGCGGTGAGGATCAATAAACCCAGAAGTGAAGGCTCACATTTGTGACATGAATTCATTTTCCAAATTTAAATAAAACAAATGTGAAATTCAAGTTAACAAACCCCTGTTTTACAACAAGGTAACCCCAGTTTACTGTTATGAGGAAATTTGTCTGACAAATGCGTGGCATAATTGGGTGTTCCTCCATTATTTTGTATTGAAGTGCACAAACTCCAAACATTTCAGTTTAGGTCAGGATGACACCAAGCGTTTATACCACTGTCGAAATGCCTCCTGTCAGTTTTATCCTCTAACCTTTGGGACATTTATGCAAATAGAGGAGTCCGGAAAGGGAGAATTGGCATTCTTCCACCACTGCTTCAGGTGGAAATCTTTTTCCTAGCTTCCTCCTAACTAACTGTTAAAGCCTGCCTATTTATAAAATGTGTTCAATTAAACTCATACCTAAACTCAAATGACCAATGTTGACTTAGTGACTATTGAATATGAGGTTGGCCTTACAGAATATATACAGCTCTGGAAAAAATTGAGACCGCTGCACCTTTTTCTTTCCTTTCCAAAAAAGTTTAAAAGGAAAGTTGAGTGAAGGAACAGAAGCGTTCAATTTGCAGTGGTCTCTTAATTTTAACCCTTCTGTTCCTCACTCAAAACCTTCCTTTTCGACTTTTTTGGAAAGGAAAGAAAAAGGTGCAGTGGTCTCTTAATTATTTCCGGAGCTGTATATTGGAAAATATTGCATTTGCTGGATCCTTAAACCGATTTTGGCAAATCAGGTCACATGACCACTAATCAGCTGACCAAAATAAAGAACCTTAAGCACGTGATCGTAAGTCCACAGATCTACCTAAATCATGATGGCTGCGGAGATGTTCACAATTCAGTTTTATGTAATATTTTTGCTTTTTACAATTAGGGTTTCTTCTAGTTTTATCGACTATGGCGAAAAGTACCGACGCAATGTAAGTTGGATAATATCTAAAATATGTATTTTAACGTGGATAGCTACAACAGCTAACAGCTTTTTTGGTTAACTTCTTAATGTTGTCAAGCTGTACAGTACTGTATTGTAATGTGTCGCTAGCTAAGAAATTCGACAATGTTCTGTTTAGACTAAGTTCTCTGTATTTTGCTCAGTGCTTTACTTCTAGATGGCAAGTAATTTGATGTTATTTTAATTAGTCTTGAATGACATGATTTCGGATAAAAACCATTTGGGCTTGTTACCAGCAATATTATTCAGAAAATGAAACAAACATTCGCTGATTTCTATACAGTACTTGTTTGGGAACATTGGCAACGATCGTGTTAACAAAACAAAAGTTCAATTTCAATATGCAGTTCGCGGTTTTGGTTAAAAAAAACGTATAAAAAACTAGGAATAATTTTTTTTTATAGAAAATGTGTTAAGTAGAAAACAGCAAGTTTTATGAGATGAAATAAAGTGGTTACTCGTTTCCGTTTTTCAGGGCTTAAACAAAGAATCTTTCTAACTATAAGTTAGGACTATGTGTCTTGGAATGATGACCACGTTTGTGCATGTACCCCATTCAGAAATCCATATTGTGCTATTGCTGATTCTAGACCTATGGTAACTATATTATATTACAACCATTGTAGTGGGTGTGGTTTAAGCTAGGGATCTAGTCTGGCCTAAATGGATGACATCCACAACAACAGGGCTTCAAATTCCTCTGTTTGACAGATTGCATCAACACTTGGTATAACAACTGCACTGCCCTTGGTCGGAAGACACTTCAGAAGGTGGTGTGAACGACAAAGTTCATCACCGGGCCAAACGACCTGTCGACCTACGCTAGATAGTGTCAGAGGAAGGCCCTGAAGGAAGTAGTAAATGACCGCAGTCACCAAAACCATAGACTATTCTCTATACTACTGCATGGCATGCAGTACCAATGCCTCAATTCTGTAACTGACAGGACCCCGCACAGCTATATAATTGTTAAACAAGACAATGATTACGAAATGGCTATTTGTATTTATTCCCCATCTTTCGCCTTTCAAATGACTATATGTAAACATTCTACACTCTTCCCAAAAACGGTAACACAAAACAAACTTGCATGTTTATACATAACTTGAACATATACACAGACACATACATGTGAGATACTCTGATGCTACTGTTTATTATCTAGCCACTGCTACTCTTATGTATATGTACCCTTATTACCTCACAGCTCCACACTGATCCGATACTGGTGCTCCCATATCATTTTGTATGTATGTCTTGTTATTGTTTTTCACACCACTGTATTTATGGGGCGGCAGGCAGCCTAGCGTGTCAGTAACCTAAAGGTTGCTGGATCTAATCCCAAAGCTGAACTTCTGTTGTTCGGCCCCTGAACGGGGTATTTTACCCTAATTGGTCCATGGTTGTTGTCAATGATCCCTTGGCTGTGATGCCACTCACTCAGGGAGGGTGTGATATGCAAAAAAACTTTTCCAATTCACTTGTGTTTGATATACCTTGTGCATGTGTGAAATAAAAGAAATAGTTAAATTAACATGGCTCTACTGACCTAGGCAGGTGATTTGCTCACATACACATTCTCTACAATTACCCTCACTCCAGCAGTCCTACTTTGAGCTAGGGAGAAATATTTGTAGCTAAATATGGGGTAAATTCAGTTTTAATTAAAAAAAGAAACTTAAGAAAAGAGATTTAAAACCTTGATTGTGTATTGTAAAATAAGCATTTTTGTAGTCTAGTAAGTATGTAGCCTAATAAGGGTTTCTTCAATCTAAATAATAAAGTTTTGATTTGTTATAACCATATGGTTTATTTTTTCAGTCAGCCGCACAGTTTCATGGACAGTTGTTAGAAACATGGTACATCACAAACGTACTCCCAATTTCAATGGTGGAGGATGAGGTTTCAAAAGATGACACTGGGTTTTTATATTAGGGGAGGGGGGAAGTTATCTTAGTGCTAAGCATATGTCAGCAGTTTTAAGTTGCTAAGACTATATATAGTCTATATATATAGCTTAGCTGGTGTTAAAAAGCATTGTTTTGCATTTATTTATTTTTTTGTCCGAATAACTCGACAGAATATTAGATTACCAAAACAGTAATTAATGAGCGCTCTCAATGGAATACCACTCATATTGAACAAAAGAGATCATATAATATTGAACCTGTGTATTTATTGATTATGGACTAAGCTGTCTCATTTGAGACATGCTTGCGTAGGTCAGCACTCAGTAGTAGGTGATGCAGTCACCCGAAAACAGATTTTCAGAAGTTTGTTGACCTGAGCATTGATTTATGAATCATTTCTGTGTATGATGTCCGAACTTCTAAGAATCCCTGCTAATCGTCTGTGTTGCTGTGGAGAAATGTGAATTTTTTTTTTTCTGTCCCAGGTATCTCTGGAGCTGAACCCTGGTCTGAACTCCTCACTGACACCACCGCGCCTCGGTGTTGGCTTGATTCATGTGCGGGCGCTGGGCCAGAACGACACACTGCACTATCTCTTCTGCAGCCTGGGGGCGCCAGCCTTGCTATTGGTGCATACAAACTCCACCTCTTCTAAGGTGGAGGTAAACTGGCCTGTCTTCCTGTCAGCGAATGCTTCAGGCAGCCTAAGAGTGACGCCGGAGAGCACGGTTCTGTACCGCAACGCACTCATCTTTACCCGAGTGAGGCATCAGTAGTACTAAATCCAGTGTTGTCATTTACCTAACAGTGTACATGCTGACTGCTGCTTGAACATACACATTCACCAATACGGTTGTGGCCCCAGGACTGTGGAATAAACTGCCCATTATTATCAGGTCATCCCCCACCAGCGAGACATTAAAGTCTCGTCTTAAAACTTAGTTTTATTCTTTGGGGTTCGAGTCAGTTTAGGGACATTCGTGCTTAACAGTCTTGTTTGTTTCTTGTTTCTATTTCTTGTTGTATGTTTTGATAGATTGCATAACTTTGTTCAGCACTGGTTGTTTTTAAATGTGCTTTATAAATTGACTTGACAAACTCATGCACATTCACATATGCCTTTTTCTTAAAGAGCTCTAATGTATCTTCTCATTACATGTACTGCTTTACATATCTTTATACTAACTACCTTAGACTGGGGGCGGCAGGTAGCTTAAGGGTTGGAGCAATATGGTAAAATATCAGAAATGACAGGATGGGGTTTAGCAATATGATAAAAATGAATTCTGAATATTAATTACTGGTAGAGGGCAAACAGAGTGAAGCCAAATGTAACAGCAAACCAACTTGTAATTTCTCTTTTGTCAGCTGTGGGAGTACAATGATGTCAACGACACAGCAGAGCCGGAGCTGCTGCCACTTTCCAGCTTCTTCCAGCCATACGAGCTGCAGAACTTCACCTGGGGCGACCTGAGAAAGACACTGGACCCAACAGCCCACACTGCGCTGCTTTGTGGAGGCGATTCCAGTGAGAGCTTCAGCAACGGCTCACTCTGTCTGAAGGTAACTTCTGCAAGACCGCTTGTCTGCCCTAGTCATTTGGGATTCAGATCTCACTTTTAAGTAACATTCTGTGAACGTCTATACAATGCTGTTGCCTGTCCTATAATCGTATTTGGGTCAAAGTGCAAATTGAGGAATAATCTGAATAAAACCCCAACCTGAACAGAGCAGCGGTAGAAGACACTGTCCGGGTTTCCGGGTGGATTCATTTTGGTCTTAGCTTCCTGGTTAAGCGAGCAGAGGGTGAAGGTCCAGAATACAGGATCTCAACACATCTTTTCCTGTTTCAGTTTTCAGCCTTTGATTCTGTGGGGCGAGAACAAGGCTGGCCCAGTCTTCTCCACAACGCTAACTCCTCCCAGGTGAGGGTGTGGCTGGACGGCGTGACCCCAAGGTCCAACAGCTCACGCTTTTCCTTAGAGCTACAATCTGTGGGCGGCACCAATCCATTGACCAGGGTGAACGTTCTCCAGTCCATTGATGACGAATACACACCATCCATATTCAAGGTAATGTCGGTGTGTTCATTTCAGATATGCAGCTACAATGTAGTCAACGTTTCGTAGTATTTCAGTGTTGACATTTCAAAGAAAGAGAATGGCTGGCCATATAGTTTTTGTAAAATTTAGTTAGTTATTGCTGAATTAAATAAGAAAACATTTAAACCAATGTATGGTGGGTCATGCGTCCTAAACCATCTCAGAAGACTGTAACCCAACGGAATGTTGTAATACAGTGACCTTGTTTTTCCTCTCAGGTTGCTCAGTGGGTATCCTCTCCTGGCAACTCCAGCTCCCCTATTCTCAGCTATGCACAGTGGAAGCCTGTGGCCTACCGCAAGGCATCACCAGTCTTTGAAGATGCAACTCCCTGCCATCACTCAACCCCCGTCCCCGTAGCCCGGCGTCCCCCCTCTGGGCTGGTGCTGGCTTATTTTGGAGAGGGGCGCCAGACCACCGGGCTTAACATCACTTTTAGTATTGCTGGAGACCCGTTCTACAATACCACCAACTATCTCAGTTGGTAGGTAAAAACAGTTAACATACTACACTGATTAGCCATAACATTATGACCACCTGCCTAATATTGTGTAGGTCCCCCTTTTGCCGCCAAAACAGCCCTGACCCGTCGAGGTATGGGCTCCACTAGACCTCAGAACGTGTGCTGTGCTATCTGGCACCAAGACGTTAGCAGCAGATCCTTTAAGTCCTGTAAGTTGCGAGGTGGGGCCTCCATGGATCAGACCTGTTTGTCCAGCACATCCCACAGATGCTCGATTGGATTGAGATCTGGGGAATTTGGAGTCCAAGTCAGCACCTTGAACTCGTTGTTGTGTTCCTCAAACCATTCCTGAAGCATTTTTGCTTTGTGGCAGCGTACATTATTCTGCTGAAAGAGGCCAATGCCATCAAGGAATCCGTTGCCATGAAAGGGTGCATATGGTCTGCAACAATGCTTAAGTAG
This sequence comes from Esox masquinongy, assembly GCA_016801175.1. NCBI lineage: Eukaryota > Metazoa > Chordata > Actinopteri > Esociformes > Esocidae > Esox > Esox masquinongy. The sequence continues at coordinate 24,781 of JACXGI010010194.1, forward strand.
GTGGTACGTGTAAAAGTAACATCCACATGAATGGCAGGACCCAAGGTTTCCCTGAACATTGCCCAAAGCATCACACTGCCTCTGCCGGCTTGCTTTCTTCCCATAGTGCATCCTGGTGTCATGTGTTCTCCAGGTAAGCAACGCACACGCACCCGGCCATCCACGTGATTTAAAAGGAAACGTGATTCATCAGACCAGGCCACCTTCTTCCATTGGTCCGTGGTCCAGTTTTGATGCTCACGTGCCCATTGTAGGCACTTTCGGCAGTGGACAGGGGTCAGCATGGGCACCCTGACCGGTAGACGCAGCCCCATATGCAACAAACTGCGATGCACTGTGTGTTCTGACACCTTTCTGTCAGTACCAGCATTAACTTTTACAGCAATTTGAGCTACAGTAGCTCGTCTGTTGGATCGGACCACACAGGCCACCCTTCGCTCCACACGTGCATCACTGAGCCTTGGCCTCTCCACTGCTTTTCCTTCCTTGGACCACTTTTGATAAGTACTGACCACTGCAGACCGGGGACACCCCACAAGGGCTGCAGTTTTAGAGATGCTCTGACCCAGTCGTCTAGCCATCCCAATTTGGCCCTTGTCAAAGTCGCTCAGATCCTCACGCTTGCCCCATTTTTCCAGCTTCTAACACATCAACTTTGAGGACAGAATGTTCACTTGCTGCCTAATATATCCCACCCAATGACAGTTGCCATGATAATAAGATTATCAGTGTTATTCACTTCACCTATCTGTGGTCATAATGTTATGGCTGATCGGTGTATATCATTGCTGGCAGTAGTGCTTTTTAGCAAAATGCTCAAGATTTGTCTCAAACCATCTCCATGTAACTGAAATGAGTGCAGCAGTCTGGTACAAGACTGTCCAACATCCTGACTGGTCCCCTCATGCCCACCGGTGACATGCCAATCTGTCTCCCCCTACACACCTGTTTCCCAAGCCTGCATTTCCTACTATCCTGAAATGATACTGAAATTGTTAGCACTGATGATATTCTTATTCCCTAACCTCTTCTCCTCCCCCTCCTTCAGGACTGTGTTGGTCGGGCTAGGCTCTCCTCCTGTGGACTCATTCTCTCCCCTGGTTTTGGCCATCATGGCAGTGGGGCTTGGTACTCCCCTGCTGATCATCCTGATTGGTGGGGTGTGTGTGTGTGTCCGCAAGAACCGGACCCAAGTGCAGGTCTACCAGCCAATCAACTGAGGCCAAGCCAGGATACGTGGACTTTAAAGTTAGAATGAATGGAAATGTGCCACTAGTTACCCCCAGGCACATTTTTTTTTCTTTTGTTTTTGAAATGGAGCGACTGGTCAAAGTAATACTACTACATGGTCTGCTGTTCAGTTATGGTCCAGGGGGACAAAAATATTTTCCTTTTCTGAAGTAATATTTTAAACGGATTTACAGCTCCAAGTCCTGCCCCTAACCATTTTTTCCCTGCATTCAGCAGAAACACCTCTAGTGTCCGTTTTCACTCCAGTCTGAGCAGGCAATTGAAGTGGACTTTTTTTCTTTTTTTATATATATATATATATTAGTTTTTTATGACATTTTGCACTGAATTCACCACTTAAGGGTTACTGTTTAATGTGGCCACCCAATCAATCAGGAATGTGCTGAATCATCTTGTGGAAAAATAAGCAAATTATAGAGTGCATTTATTTGTTCTTGGGAATGCTAAAGCCTTCGATCCCAAACCAAACATTCCATGTGAGAACGTTTTTTTGCAGCAAATCATGAAGTATCTAATTTTGTACATTTTAAAACACAAATGATTGAGTACCATCTCCAACTCGGAAAAATAGCATCTTATCATTGTTCTTCAACAAACATTAGTAGATGGTCACAAGTTACTGTCATCAGTGTTGTTCATTGCCTATGTCAATATACTGATCTTTTCTTGGAGCACTCATCTTAGGTTAGGTTTTTTCTGTAATGTTGAGTTCGGAATAAGTAAGGATATGATGATCATTGATTAGAAGACTTATACCTGGTGAAGAGGACAATAAAAACATCTTGAAAGAGGACTGAGTAGAGACAAGTGCTTAGGGTAATGGGAAGCATCTAGAGTAGTGGTCCTCAAACCTCTTCTGGGAACCCCAGGAGTTCCGTTTATTAAAATGAATCCCAGAAATAAACCTGGGATCAACTAATTATCCAGCCCTCGGATGCTTGATTCAGGTGAGCTGGTTTGGGTTACAGCAACAGTGTGAGAAGGCTAGGGGTTCCCAGGAAAGGTTGAGTTTCATGATCCTCATTAGCAGTTGCTAAGGTAGGGGCTACTCTTCCTGGGTCCATTTCATACTCAACGTAAACGGAAATCTAATCATTATCAAGAAATACAGCTCTGGAAAAAATTGAGACCACTGCACCTTTTTCTTTCCTTTCCAAAAAAGTTGGAAAGGAAGGTTCTGAGTGAGGAACAGAAGGGTTAAAATTAAGAGACCACTGCAAATTGAACGCTGTTCCTCACTCAAAACTTTCCTTTTCAACTTTTTTGAAAAGGAAAGAAAAAGGTGCAGTGGTCTCTTAATTTTTTCCAGAGCTGTATATGTATCTTGAATTATTTTTGTTTGAGCTGCAATGTGTAATTTCAAAGTTACTAATTACTTTGGAATGCTGACTTAAATGTAAAAAAACAAACATTGTAGTTATTGTTACTACTTGAGGGCCAGTGTTACCAAGAAAATATTTCAATGGTTCTTTTAGAATTATTTAGAACAAGCTGTATAACCCTACTGGGGTTGTATAGCATAAGAGAATAAATGGCATTGGGAAGGATATGTTTGTATTTTTCTATTAGGCAGTAATGTGTTGTCTTGATTTTTGGGTTAAATGCCAAAATAAAATGCACAAACACCAGTACCTAAAACATCATTATGCAAGCATATAATTCACATCCCATGAAATGAAATACACTCAAAGGTAACTATCCTAATCCCAACCACTGCCTTTTTCTTAAAGGGACAGACAAGCTGTTTCCTTTTTCTTTTATTTAACACGGTAACATAAATGTCATAAGAGGTTTAAAAAGTAACAAGGACTTCTAAATATACAGTGCCTTGCGAAAGTATTCGGCCCCCTTGAACTTTTCGACCTTTTGCCACATTTCAGGCTTCAAACATAAAGATATAAAACTGTAATTTTTGTGAAGAATCAACAAGTGGGACGCAATTATGAAGTGGAACAAAATTTATTGGATATTTCAAACTTTTTTAACAAATAAAAAACTGAAAAATTGGGCGTGCAAAATTATTCAGCCCCTTTACTTTCAGTGCAGCAAACTCTCCAGAAGTTCAATGAGGATCTCTGAATGATCCAATATTGACCTAAATGACTAATGATGATAAATAGAATCCACCTGTGTGTAATCAAGTTTGCCACAAGCCACCTGGGAGACACACCAAACATGTGGAAGAAGGTGCTCTGGTCAGATGAAACCAAAATCAAACTTTTTGGCAACAATGCAAAACGTTATGTTTGGCGTAAAAGCAACACAGCTCATCACCCTGAACACACCATCCCCACTGTCAAACATGGTGGTGGCAGCATCATGGTTTGGGCCTGCTTTT